>CAJHNH020000779.1:1288472-1344935 GCA_905116865.2 Candidula unifasciata
CTATACCAGCTCCCCTGTCTATACCAGCGCCCCTGTCTATACCAGCGCCCCTGTCTATACCAGCGCCCCTGTCTTCACCAGGGGGCCATGAGTAAGTCCCTAGGTGGCCCCCCGGGGGGGGGGGGGGCAGGGTGGGTTCAAACAATTTAGAAAATGAGTGCGTTTGTCCTTGTAATAATCCGTTACATTAACATTTTTTTCCTTCAAATTAATTACAAATAACATATTTTTAAAACTTGCATAAAACAAAACGAATAAAAAACCCAAAACGATTTTGTTGTCATAAGCAGTTTGCACATCTACTGTTAAATATCTAATTAATATTATAACACCTGCATTTAATTAGAGATTAAGAACACATTCTTCCTCTTTTGGATTCCATTTTATTGTGTGTGTGTGTGTGGGGGGGGGGGGGGGCATTTGCTCAAGGGAAGGGGGAGCTCTGCCTGAAAAAACATTGGAGTCCACTGGTCTATTCCCTGCCTATACGTCAGCATATCATCAGCAAATGAGATAGCCTGTCTATACGTCAGCATAACATCAGCGAATGACATAGTGCACCTCAGTTTTATATTATGGACACGTGTGACCCTTGCTTTGTACAGATTCAATAGAACAGGTGAAAGCCATGACCCCCATAGATAATAACCCTGGCGTCTAGAAGTACTTTTTTTTGTTTAAAATTAAAAGATTTGCTGATACATTTAATATTGTGCCAAATATATTATTGTATTTACATGCCGTTCAGCACATATTAGTTAGACATAAAACGAAAACAAATTAATAACAACTGAGAGGAGAGCGCCTTGTACTGTACTTTACTGTTATTCTACAGATTTCACATAACCTTCGCCGGTTTGCTTTTCAAAGAACAATGGGTCTAACCTGCAACCCCCCCCCCCCTCCCTCCTCTCAACCTCCCAATGGAACTCAGGACCCATTTAGGGACTCGTGGCTGACATCATCTTTCATTTATCTAGCGATGCTTTTGTGTGCCCAAGTTCAATAATCAATAAAAAGAGGCCGTGTCTCTCGACCTAAAACTATATATATTTACAACCTGTAGAGGGTGCATGCAGTCTGAGATTTTGAACTTTGGTGACAAGACACTGACTAGACTTGGGAGCAGTGTTGTGTGACGAGATAGCGATTCACCTGCTGAAAAATCCAGTCTGGACGCAGAATGACTTCTCAAACAACAGTAACAACTGACGACTTTGGTGTAACTAGAGACGGACGCAAAGTTACTAGGTGATTCCTGTCCGTCAGCGTCTAAATAGATATATTAATTGATATATTTTTTCTTACGTTTAGTTTAACTGAAACTTAAATTTACAAAATTAATTAATTAATTAATTAATTAATTAATTAATTAATTAAAAGTCTCTTTTACCTTTCAAAAGTGTCTTTCTTTTTTTTTGGAAGGGGGGGGGGGGGGGGGGGGCGTTTCGCTTCGTTTGCTTAATTTTAGTTTGACTGTTTGTGTTTGGATTATGTTATACACACACCTAGAAACACAGAGCGAGTACTGACGCATAGCACACATCTGAGAATATTCACACATTTTCTGCAACCAACTGTAATCTCCGGTGGAAGGTTATGGTTGTTCGTCCATTTATTGAATTTGACCTTGTTCCAGAACTAGACTTTTGCGTGCACATTCGTTTTATATACATGGTTGATTTGTTTTCAGACTGTTAGTTCCTCCCTTTACATGCAGATGCACTCCGACTTTGAAAGAACTCCTTTAGCACTCACCTGTGGATCTGAAAGTCGAGGGTTCAAATCCGAACGGAGCCAGATTGCTTTTTTCTAAAAGACCTTGACTCCCAGGTTGACCCACCCTTAAATGGCTACCAGGTAAAGTCCTGGGAAGTAAATGCGGTCAGCTTGATGTTAAATATTTAACCCACCTAATGCCGATTTGTCTGAAGATTTAGGTCTATCACTATACACCTGAAGGTATGGAACAGTCTCCTTGAATGTTACTTACTTGTGACCTACGACACGATGAGTTAAGTAAACTCTGAGACAGCGTCGGTTAATGTATCCACTAGACGAGATACAAGGAAATAATAAAAGCCGAAATAATAAAAGCACGTAATCAAAATAGTAACCAGTAAACACACAGTGCGCTGCTGAGTAACCAGTAAACACACAGTGCGCTGCTCAGTAACCAGTAAACACACAGTGCGCTGCTCAGTAACCAGTAAACATACAGTGCGCTGCTCAGTAACCAGTAAACACACAGTGCGCTGCTCAGTAACCAGTAAACACACAGTGCGCTGCTCAGTAACTAGTGAACACAC
This sequence comes from Candidula unifasciata, assembly GCA_905116865.2. NCBI lineage: Eukaryota > Metazoa > Mollusca > Gastropoda > Stylommatophora > Geomitridae > Candidula > Candidula unifasciata. The sequence goes on from CAJHNH020000779.1 coordinate 1,290,782, forward strand.
AGTGCGCTGCTCAGTAACCAGTAAACACACAATGCGCTGCTCAGTAACCAGTAAACACACAGTGCGCTGCTCAGTAACTAGTAAACACACAGTGCGCTGCTCGGTAACCAGTAAACACACAGTGCGCTGCTTAGTAACCAGTAAACACACAGTGCGCTGCTTAGTAACCAGTAAACACACAGTGCGCTGCTCAGTAACCAGTAAACACACAGTGCGCTGCTCAGTAACCAGTAAACACACAATGCGCTGCTCAGTAACCAGTAAACACACAATTCGCAGCTCAGTAACCAGTAAACACACAGTGCGCTACTCAGTAACCAGTAAACACACAGTGCGCTGCTCAGTAACCAGTAAACACACAGTGCGCTGCTCAGTACTTCTTCTTTTCGCTACTCCTGTTATCGCAGTGTCAGGGCAGAACGAGATCTCTGGAACGTGTCAGTCTGTTCGCTTCGTGTAAAGTACTTGTCAATGTCTCTGATACTTCTACGGTCTATGATCTGCGTGGTATACCTCTGGATCTACAACCACTGTACATGTATAATATTGCTATCTGTGGCGCCCTTTCTCATGCCAGTCTTGTTACATGGCCAAACCATTTGATTTGTTTCCTACTATAAAGTTTATTACTGGTTCTGTGCCGACTCTCCTTCTGATGTAATCTTTCTTAAGTTGATACTTCCTTATTACACGTAACCTAGTACGTCAACATTTTATTTCTGTCACGACAAGCTTCCTTCTGTCTTCTGAAGACCGTGTCCATGTTTGACATTGATAGCATTCTGTTGGTAAGAATATTGTGATGAACGGTTTCTAAGTAGTGAAAGAGTTAAAGAACCCCGGAGAAGGTACATAATCTTCTGCTTCTTATCGCCCATGCTTAGTGGCACTGATAGTCCTGTCTACCCGCAGCCGTCTGTCTCGTGTACTTCAGTCAGTTCTGACACAGATGAACTTCAATACCATGATGTCAAACTGTTCAGCTTCTCCACTCCCAGTCCACCCCTGTCTCTTTTCCCCCTGTAACTTCCCTACGGTCATGATGTGCTTCAGTTTTCTTTTTCTTATGACATGACCAAATAATATAGATTGTCTCCTTCTCATATGGACAGTAAGTTTTCTTCGGTACATGCAATCAGACAGTTACTGGTCCCATAGGAACTAGAACTCTTCGCTTGCTGTTGAAGGTGGCGACGGAGCTCTCATGGGAGTGTCCAGGGTGTTACGGTGTCGATTCTTAATTCAACATTCTTCGGTACATAATCTAAGTCATGAATATTACCGTTAATACCTACATGATTCTTTATTTAACGGTAAAGGTTTCTTTTCATCTAAAAAAAAAAAAAAAAAAAAAAAAGGCCACAATTGTGCTTCTGTTTTCATTCTCACAGAGCTCTTACAAAAAATTATTATTGTATTTATCGATCGATTTGAACTTTTTAGATTTTCTTATTCTTCTTTTGTTTCGAACATAGTTCTCTTGTCTCTGGCAGCTCCAATTTTAAACTCGCCAACATAGTTCTCTTGTCTCTGGCAGCTCCAATTTTAAACTCGCCAACATAGTTCTCTTGTCTCTGGCAGCTCCAATTTTAAACTCGCCAACATAGTTCTCTTGTCTCTGGCAGCTCCAATTTTAAACTCGCTTTTCTTGCAATCTAGTCATGCTTGCAGATTCAGTTGTCTTTTGTTTCTCGCAAACGCTTCACAAAGTTAATGAATTTGTAACGTCAGGAAAAGAACTGAACGGCTGAAATCAGTATTCTTTCAGTTTAAAACTTCGGCCATTCAATTTAAAAAAAAATCCCTCCAAGAATTCGGGTGAAAGATTAACACCCATGACCCCAAAGATTAACACCATGGCCCCAAAGATTAACACCCACGACCCCAAATATTAACACACATGACCCCAAAGATTACCACCCATGACCCTAAAGATTAACACCCATGACCCTAAAGAATAACACCCATGACCCCAAAGATTAACACCCATTACCCCAACACTTTCGCATGCCCTTTATAAATCATTTGAGTACGGGAGCTAAAGCAACTCCCACCCAACTGTCACGTCTTTTACAATTCCCTGTAACTGTCTCGACATCGTTCCCGTTTCGTTCATCTACGTCTCATAACTCCTGTCTATACATATTTCTATGTATTGTCTCTTTTCTTTTGCTGTTTGCCTTCTAGTGTTTCCCGAGTGGGTTCACGGGCTTCATTTTGGACAACAAAGAACACACCCCTTCATTTCGGACAACAAAGAACACACCCCTTCATTTTGGACAACAAAGAACACACCCCTTCGTTTTGGACAACAAAGAACACACCCCTAGAAGAATGTTGTAGGAGGCGACTAATGAGGGGTTTCCTTCAACATCTGAGTGTATCAGCGTGAGAGGCAAGGGACCAGCAGACTGCATTGAAATACGCCAGATCTGTAAAACGGATGTGCACGCAAAACTGAAGTTTTGGGTCAAGACCAAATTCCAGGTGAGCATGAATAACCACAACGTTAAACCAGAGTTTACAGCTGGCGATTGCTAAGAAGAAGAAGAAGAAGAAGAAGAAGAAGAAGAAGAAGAAGAAGAAGAAGAAGAAGAAGAAGAAGAAGAAGAAGAAGAAGAAGAAGAAGAAGAAGAAGAAGAAGAAGAAGAAGAAGAAGAAGAAGAAGAAGAAGAAGAAGAAGAAGAAGAAGAAGAAGAAGAAGAAGAAGAAGAAGAAGAAGAAGAAGAAGAAAAACAAGAACAAGAAAAACAAGAACAAGAACAAGAGTTGAAGTGTAAAAAAAATTGTTGTCAGATTTTCTAAATGTGTGTCTCATCCAGTGTCAGCAACTTTCCTCACCGATTGTTTCACTGGAATTTGTCTTGTTCTCTCCCTATGCTTCACATAAATTGCCATTTGATATCAAGTAATTATTTCTATTCTATAATTTGTCCTATGCGTTCTTTGAACAGGTACACCCTAACAAATGGCAATGGCCTCATCGTTAAGATCATTAACTTTGGAGGTGTCATCACAGAAATACATGTCCCCGACAGAGAAGGGAAGCTAGATGATATCAGTTTGGGATTTGACACCTTGGCAGGTAATTTGAATGATTTTATATTAAACATTCAAATAGTATTTCCCGTTTGGTTCCGAGGCTCCATTTTGGAGAGCCCCTTTTTAGACACCCCCTCCCCCTGCCTCGAGAAAATATATTGGCTGTATATCCCGGGGTGACAGGCAACGAAAGAGTCGACAGGCTGGCCGTGTCTGCAGTGGTTGGTGGAGGAAGAGGTATGAACCGGCAGACAAACTAAATGAACTGCGTCCTAGAGACTTTGAGACAAAGTAGTCAGAGACAATGAGCCGCCACTTGGAAATAGGTAGTAAACGATGACTAGCGTGCAGAAACCGGGTTGTGGGGTGAAGAAAGAAGATATGCCAGTCAACTCCTACTGGAATGTTGAACATGGATGGAGATACAGACTTGGGAGTACGGATCACGAATAGATGGGACTGATATGCTAGGATGTCGATATGGACAATAAGTAACAGTTAAGTAATCTAAGTCTTGCTCCCCTCACTTGGAGATTCACAAATATGCTTGGAATCAAAGTGTTTCTGTCGAGATGCAGCCAAATGATCACCAGGTCCAGTGTCTCCAAGTTGTTTAAGAGTTAATTGCTTGAACTAAGGCAATGAAAGAGCTGATGCTTTATTTAAGAAAAAAAAAAAAAAAAAAACAAGGCAGCAGCAAACAACAAATCACCCCGCCACTGTCTTTTTTTTTTAAATCTCCAGAAATCCAAACACGTTTTAAGAGAAATTAAGAACAGGACTGGAAAACAAACACATGAAACAATGATAACAATGAAAAAGTGTTCATCGATGATCTGAACACAACAGACCAAATCAGAATTGTTCGTTTACGCAGACTCAGCAAACACCCAAATACATTAGGTGTGAATCTAACAGCTCTCCCTCAGTTTCTTCGTGCGGAACAGACTCCAGAACATGTCTTACAAGACTGTCCTCTCTTGGAGGAGCTGTGAAGCAACATGTGACTACACCCAGTAGACCTGACAAGTAAGCTTTGGGGAACCTAAGAGACATTGAGAGGACATCACAGTTTAGGGCACACAGTAGATAAGACGCATGATCAGAGATCGCAATATGGTGTGGCGTCGCAAGACATTCTGGTGGACAAACCATTTGATTTGCTGTCTTTGTTTTTAAATTTAGAACTGGTTTTGTGCCAGTATTTTTCTCTGATGACATCATTTCTGATTTCACCTCTTCTAGTTTATCAATTTTATCTATTGCTGACACATTTCTTATCTTAGGTCCACACTGTCACAACTCTGCCATATCAGTACAAAGAAATGGGACAATGATTGTGTAGATTACTTTACTTTTTGGTAAACTGAAATTGATTAGGATATCATCCTCCTCCTCATCACCCTGCTGAGCCTTATACACAGGGTGACCCGAAGACCTCACTGAAAGACTTCTGTATTGATCCTAAAACCTGGGAAATCGCTGCAGGTGACTGCTCATCCAGTCTCTTCATCGAGGAGTTGTTGCCCATGAAGCTGCTAGAACTGCCGCAGCAATTCAGAAAAGACAAGCCAGGAAAGCTACTGAAGAAAATCGCCACTCAGAAACTTTCAGTGCTAGAATTGGCTTTGTCAGCCATTTGGGCACACTCACAAAACCGAATCCAGTCACCATTGGATGAAAGGACAGATCATCATCCCCTGTGATGGATGAATAACAACAACAGGGTGACCATGTTATCTTGAGGGGAAAACGGTATATCCTATTAATATTTTGAGCAAAAAACAGGCGAACTATTATTTGGAGCTAAAAAGGAGACATCCCAAGTAAGTCAGCCCAACCTCACCCCCCCCCCATCTCCAACCCGCCCCTCCCAACCCCTTTTCCCCCTAGGTTAATTACTCGCTCGACAGTCGTATTAAAACCCGAACTATTGCTGTGAAGAAATAAACGAAACAACATTATCTCTAACTGGACAACATGGGGGAAAACATGCCACAATGATAACTCCCATCAACATGTTTCGGCATTACAAGTTGAAGTATCTAAACTATGAAATCTAATAAGGTTTACAGATTTAACTATAAGTGTGCCTTGTATTCTAGACTGATAAAACGGGACAATTTGAGTTGTCCCAAAGGGACTACACGCCTAAAAACAGGACTGTCCCTGTGAAAACGGGACGAATGGTCACCCTAATTTTACGTTACATAAAACTCATAGTTTATTCTTCAACTCCTTTCTATCCATTTGTTTTATTAGTGTATGCTATCTTTAAACGTGGAGGATTTGAATTGTTACATGACTAAATTCGATATGCTTCTGTAACTTTAGTTATTTTTTTCTTATTTTGTTGTCCAGCGTATGAAGACAATAACCCTCGCTTCGGAGCCTTGATTGGTCGGGTTGCTAATCGAATTGCTGGAGCACAGTTCACATTGGATGGCCACACATATAACCTGTTTGCTAACGATGGACCAAGCTGTATGCACGGAGGAAGAGTTGGCTTTGACAGGGTATATTTGAAATTTCCCTTATGAGACATTTTCTCCCCAATCGGTTTAATATAATTATTGTTACTATAAACTAATATAGGGGGACCATAATTTCTTCAGCTGAAAAGGGACATCTCAAGCAAGTGAGTTTATTTAGCACCCTCTTCCTCTCTTCTCCTTTTAAGGTCACCGGGGGAAATGGGTAATTACTTCCGGTCAAAATAAACGTTAGGCGGCGGCACTGTTCGAAACAGAGGCACATTTTTTGCTTCTGCCGGACGGTGGCCGATACATTTTTGCTCCATTTGTAGACTGGATATAGTTTCGTCGCCCAGCTTCTGAGTTGAATGCATGGCGTGACCCTGAGCGGAGCAAAGATGGGGTGACCCGTTTGCTATGAAGCTGAAACTAAGACTACCAGACTACCAGTCTCGCTCGACAATGGTATTAAACCAGAACCTTAGCCACCAACAAAATGCACTTTAACACAAACAAACATGCTAAAATGAAAATTTACATCAACACATTTAATGCATTAAAAAATATCCAAACCTACGAGATCTAATCAACGGTTATGACTATAAGTTTACGTTCTGTTCTCGAGCTATTCTTAGATTTTTGTAACCAGGGGACAATTGGCGTTTTTGTGTGTGTGTAATGACCTGACCTCCGGGACACACCTATCAACGAGACTGTGCCAGGTAAAACGGGACGTATGGTCAGTATAAACTAACATCAATACACATGAGGCAGACACGTAAGTGCTCAGTCTTTCCCAGCACATGTAAATGCACGTGTTTTGACTGCCTTGTAGTGTAGTAGTGTGAGGGAAAAATCAGTAAGTTACTTTCTCTGTCCATTTGTGTGTCAATACCGTGCCCACGACCGGAAACAAAGTATACTTAATTGCAAGGAAAACTTCTTTCTCCGACTTCCTTTAGGAAATTCAAAGTTTTACTAGCAGCAGAGAAGGTTACAGTCCTATCTTTTGTTATCGCACACAGTTCACCACATGTTCCCTAGTTTTTTTTTTTTTTTTTTTTTTTTAACTTCACTCTCAATTTCCCTTCTCCTTGTGGTTAAAAAAAATATATATGTTAAAAAATTTGTCAACCTCTATTTCTATGAAGTTTGAAGTTTGAACAACGGATCAACATCATGGCACACGGGTAGTAACCTATAAGTGCTCCGTTCTACTTCTAACTCCAGTGTGAGTCCGAAGTAGCTCATCCCAGTGCACGGGCTCCGTAGCACCGGCGAGGATCGTGAAATATTTTTGGTAGATTTCTAACTCCAAATTTTGTCTGGGCAGCGCCGTTAGGCTACTCTTTTTTATTTCCATCTGCTAATTGATTTTCTTGCGTACGCAACAATACGCACGGGCGTCCGATCTCACTATCCAGAGACCAGGGGAAATTATTAGAAGTTCACGTGAACAGAAAAAATCCCAACCTTTACCTGGGCCTGAACCCGGGACCTATAGCACTCGAGGCAGACACCATACTTGGAAACCACACAGACCCTCTTTATTTCTATGACTCCGTTGGTACCAGTGTGAAGACAATAATTACATTCTTCTCTGGTTTTCTCAGCGTGTGTCATATCCAATGCCAGCGTCTTTTCTTCACCTCTTGATTCACAGGAATTTGTTTAGCTCTCTCCTGAAGCTTCACATTAGTGGATCTATCATACCGTCGCTAGCCTTCTAGAAGTCGTTCCATCGTGGGATGCATTTTTTTTTAATTGTAAAGCCCCACCCTGGCTTTTGCCGGGGGGGGGGGGGGGGGGCTGAATATAGCCGGGCCATAAGTATGGCCTAGCCATAGATATGGCCTAAACGGCTGAAATGGGTGTCTGGGACCTCTCCACTGGGGATCCTCATCGGTATGGTAGCATTTTGTGTCACCTAATGTTTATCTCTTGTGTGATGTCCTGGTGGGGCACAACTACCTACCTACCTACCTACCTACCTACCTACCTACCTACCTACCTACCTACCTACCTACCTACCTACCTACCTACCTACCTACCTACCTACCTACCTACCTACCTACCTACCTACCTGCCTGCCTGCCTGCCTGCCTGCCTGCCTGCCTGCCTGCCTACCTACCTACCTGCCTGCCTGCCTGCCTGCCTGCCTACCTACCTACCTACCTACCTACCTACCTACCTACCTACCTACCTACCTACCTACCTACCTAGCTGCCTACCTACCTACCTACCTAAAACATACCTATCTACCTACCTACCTACCTACCTACCTACCTACCTACCTGCCTACATACCCATCTACCTACCTATCTACCTACCTACCTACCTACCTGCCTACATACCTATCATACAGTCGATTAATTCCCTCAGTGATGCTCAAACACCAATTAATAAATCTTAGTAGTTTATTAGTAATTATTTTAGTACCCCAGTTGCTAATTTATTAAAATTAAACTATAGGATAGAGGAGGGGCTGACCGAACGGTTAGAATGCTAGGCTCTCAAACAATAGACCCGGGTTTGAATTCCCGGTAAGGCCGGGGCTTTTTTTTTTCTGTCAGGGGCAAAATAAAACGTTACCTGCACAGTCGTGGCGACAGCACTTGACATATGGCTGTAAATTCTCAGGTTTATATACCCCCTCCCCCCTGCCTACACTGCAAAAGTGGTATAATAAATGCAGTAATCTGCAGTTTTATACTATAGGATGTAGTCCCTCTACAATCGAAGTTTTTAAATAATTGCGTACCGCGTCATGAGAACATTATGAAATTTGTGTTGTTACCAATATTCAGTCACCGCGAAAGAACTTATCAAAGGAACTTATCTTGTTTTCAGAAACTCTGGGAATCAGAGGTGAAGGACGACAAACTGGTCTTGACATATGTGAGCCCTGATGGAGAAGAAAACTTCCCAGGTGAGCTGACCCTCACTGTGGTGTACTCGCTGGACGACACTGATTCCTTGACCCTTGATTACACGGCAACAACCACCAAGAAAACCCCGATCAACTTTACCAACCACTCATACTTCAACCTGGCTGGCCAGGTAAGTTCAGAATGCAAGCCAGAAGTATTCAGTTAAGTTCACTCTGGGACGAAAATGTTGAGCGTGGGGATCGTCATGTGCTACTGTCTCGAACTTCAGTTTAGAAATAAAGTGACAGAAAATGAATTGATTGGCACTAAAAAAATCGAAGCTGTAGTTATCGTGTCGGGAATCGAACAAGTCACCTCCTGATGGAGTGTGCGCCTAGCTATGGAAACAAGTGCACTAAGAACATGGTCAACTAGGCACCCCTATATAGAAAGATCATTCTTTTTCTTAAAGTTCCAAATTGGTTGTCAATTCTTATGGCTGTTTCTTGTTGCCAGTATTTTGTTCCCTTTTTTTTCCCTTCAATATTTTCAGATCTTTACCATCAGTGTTTAAGGTTTCCAAAATTATAATAATTTCTCATGTTTCACTTTATCAAATGCTTTAGTGTGATCAATAAAGACCAAATACAGATCTTTATTCATATCAGTTATTCTTTCTGAAAGTGTTCTCAAGATAAATATGGCGTTGTTTGTGCCTTTACTTTCAACAAAACCACATTGCTCTTTTCCAATTTCTGTTTTCATTTTGCATCTTATTCTTCTCACGATAATTCTCATTAATATTTCAGTTACCTGACTCACTTATTGTTCGATGTTCTCCCCATTCTACTGCACCAGTTGTTTTTGGTAAAGGTATGAACAGAGATTTCAAAAGGTCATCGGGACACGTTTATTGTTATAAATATCATTGAAGAATTTTGTCAGAACTCCTAACCCCAGCTCACCAGCAGCATAACAGTGACAAATTTATTTTTAGACAAACATTTTACCTATGTGACCCAGAGAGCAATGCCAAAGACCCATATTTTTGTCATTCTGAGTTGCCACCCCCCCCTCCCCTTTCCCCCCCCATGTTTCTTAAAATTATTAAACAAAATTAAAAATTAATAAAATTAAAATAAGTTTCAAACAGGTCACGCACACGAAAAAAAAAAAAAATATCAAAATCATAACTCTATTTATGAAGCAAACCACAATTTCATTGCACACAAAATAAAAAGAAGTAATCCATAAAAATAAATGTGGCAAAAAATGGACTGCTCTACATCTCGCTAAACTTAAACAAAATGTTTAGCTTGACCTTTTCTTAATCCCTTGAGCAGACCATCATTTCTGCTCTAACTAATTGGAAATTCTAGTTTCTCAATTTCTAAAAAAAAAAAAAAAAGCTATTGTCATCAAGAAAACATCCAACTAAATGCTTTTCTGAGCATCTTTTCTTCTTCCCAGTCCTTCTAAAAAGTTGCTCAGGAAAAAAAGAACACTTGTAGTAATGCTTTTAATAATAGGGCTTCTCGGACATTTACTGGGCCGCCACAAAAAACCGGAAGAGCCAAACAGGTTTCCTGTGGCGAAAGGGTTTAAAAAATAATGGGACAGAAGAAGTTGGCCAGTGTATACAACGTGGAGAGTGATCAGTCCCATACGGTGAATTGCCTAGTAGCGAAAGTTAATGTTTAGTAATAATAACATTAAAAAAAAATTTAATCAGGGCAGTTAGACCTCTTTTTGTTAACGACGTTAGACATCTTTTTGGCCTAACTCTTACCACCCCAGTAAACTGCAGTCTCTGCTACTGACACCTTTACCTTATTTAATTTTGTTTTAACTTTCAGTCTTCAGGCCCAATTAATGATCACGTGGTCACTATAAATGCTGACAGTTTTCTGCCACTGGATCAGTATTCCATTCCCACAGGTGAGTCGAAACAGGTAGATTTGATTACATGATATATGTATATATATATATATATATATATATATATATATATATATATATATATATATATATATATATATATATATATATATATGCTAGCAATATGGTTGCTATGTCCGCAAAAACCATTCTGACCCATTTAACCAACATGAAGTTGAAAAGGAGAGTGACTTCCCTTTCCATTCATGTCTTGTCGGGCGCATGGTCTCTCCTATGGGAGTGTTATGATTTGGCTTCGTTATGCGTTCACTCAGCGTATATAAAGTTTATGTTTTTAAAGAGGTAGAAAATTATAGACAAGAGAAAAAGTAGGTGAGAAAGAACAAATAGTTTATGTTAGCGTTACAAAATCGATCACATTAAACAAAGGACGTTGCGGCGATTAGCTTTCATCAGCACATAAAGAACAACACAGTACACATACACAAATATGCTCTAACCATGAAGTGACTACACAGGACTCTAATGTACAAAATAAATGATAATCATCTGTGTCAAAGAGAACTGAGAACATATTGGAATCTGGCGAGTATTTAGTTTATTTCATTGGAACGCTAAGTCCTTACAAACCCGAGTGGATCAGTCACAGTTACGATGGTTTGGACATGTATGCAGAATATGAGAAAATCGGCCACCATGGCAGGTATGGGAGGCTAAGAACCAGGGAACCAGACCTCCAGGACGACCCAGGGTGCGCTGGGAAGACAACATCCGACAGTCCATAACTGACAGAGGACTGGAATGGAATAAAGCCAGAAAAAAAAACTGCTGATAGAAATGTCTGTCTATCTCTCTGGCAAACCTCTACACCCCAAATTAGAAGAGGAGCGACTAAGTAAGTCAGTAAGTAAAGTCATTGGGGTGGATTTATCAGGGGCTACCTTGTATAACATGTCATATGACATGAACACAGATGACACTTTGTTATAAAGGTAGATGTACATGTTAGAGGATCGACTACATTGCACATGGTTTTATCCCATTCGACTCAGTCTCACTCCGCAGACCGTCGGCAGACCTAGCGCGTCGGCAGAGCATGACCTCCGTAGCTCCAGCGACTATCCACAGGGATTTCCGTAAAAATTGCACTCGTGAACTGAACGGCGCCGCCGTAAAACGACCCCACGACCTTCAGGGCGCGAGGCTTCTTCTTCTTCTTCTGCGTTCGACATCACATTGAGTCCCGTCTGGGTCAAAAATAGGATTGTGCGTTTAAGGTCGCCACCGGTCCCCCATAGCTTCTCTCGCAATGTGGATCGCCTGGGCCAGATCCACAGTCTTTGCTGGGAGAGGTTAGGGCAGTACTGCAGTATGTGCTCAGGGGTCTGTCTTTCTACTCCACAAACACAGGCAGCAGATTCTTTTATGCCTATCCTGTACAGGTGTGCTCGAAGATCACAGTGTCCAGTTCGAAGTCTAAAAATTGATGTTTGTTCTTTCATGTTGAGTTTGTTTATGCTGTCACTCTCTGGTCTGTAATCTCTATTCTGCTTTCTCCACTCCCGCTTGAGAGACTGCTTTAGCGCTGTTTTGGTTTCATTGTAGCTGTGTGGTGGATGAGGTTGTGGACGAGCGCGAGGCAAACATCTTGACTACTTCGCCAGGGAGATCCCCACCCTTGTAACAAAAGAATGTCTAATGAAATAAATAGTGGTAAAGGCATAAGTGCAGGTAAAAATAAGATACATTTGTATAATCCATACCACTATTTATCACTTTGTTATTAAGAATGTCTGTAAACAGCCTTATGATGATTTCCCATTGTCAGGTGAAATCAAGGCGGTGACGGGAACTGAGCGGGATCTGCGGACACCAGTTCGTCTTGGTGATCGCCTGACCCAGGTGCCCGGTGGCATTGGTTTTGATAACAATTTCTGTCTGGACAACAATGGGAAGTTTGTCCTGGCAGCTAGGTTTGTGTCTATGATTACATGTCACAAGTGCATACAACATTACCTCTTTCATCCCGTAAAAACCATTAAAAAAATGACCTTTTTAAAATTGTGTTGACAATAAACACATTTCTCTCTCTCTCTCTCTCTCTCTCTCTTTCTTTGTCTCTCTCTCTCTCTCACTCTCTCTCTCTCTCTCTCTCTTGTTGTACCACACCAGGACATCACACAAGCGATACACACCCGGTGACACAAAGTACCGCCATGCGGATGAGGATCACCCGTGGAGAGGTCCCAGAAACCTCATTTAGTCGTTAGGCCATATTTATAGCCCCGCTATATTCAGGGCCCCCGGCAAAAGCCCGGGTGGGGCTTCAAATAACGAAACATTGCATCCCACATGGGGACGAGTAAAATAAAAAAGACTAATAAACACATCGTTATAATTACCGGAAATCGAACCATGAGAAACCAGAGAAAACGAAGAATAATCAAAAGTTAGATGGGTCTTGGTCAGTTTTTATTAAAAAAAAAACCCGGGGGTTGAAACATATGACCACCACGAAGGCAGGTAAGCATGCGAGTTGTTGCGCCACCGAGGCTCCCAGGTCACACACACACAAAATGGATTTTTCTTATTTTGAGTCGTTATTTTGTGCAAACGTGATTTTTTTTTTTTTCTATGTGAAGGCATGTAGTCACTAAATACAAATGGAGCTAACAAATATTTACTTTTCTTTGACCAGGAAAATGAGTTTTGGGTGACACAGCCACAGAAAAGAAAAAAATATGCGCCATCATAAAGTTATTATGACGTTATTATGACAATAAAATCATGTTTATTCACTCCGAATAATTTCTCGGATGAAAAAAAAAAATCGTTATGTAACTCTACTTTTGTTATCAAAGCACGACGATGGAGATGACTTGGATATGTTTGCAGAATGCCTTGTGACACTCTGGCGAAAAAAAAAAAAACATCTCTCCGGTGGGCAGCAGAGGGGGAATAGGAGACGTGGACGAGCTAAGGAAACCTGGGGAAGGACACTAGAACGGGAAATAAAGGAATGTAAACTGACATGGGATACCGTGGGAAGAAAAGCAGCAGACCGGCAGCAATGGAGATCACTTGTGAATGCCTTATGTGCCAACAGCGACAGGAAGGGGATATAGAATTCCATTTAATTCTTGCGTTAACCAAATTCCAATCTCTCTGTTATCTGACATTCTCTGCATACCAACCATGACAGTATGTTAGACCTAACAATCTAATTTAAATTGTTTTAAATTGACTATAAACAATTTGAATGGTTTTAAGATCACACTTTAGCAAATTTAAATGTTTTTTAAGTTGATGCTAACAAACTTCAATAGTTTTAGCTGATTACAAAAACATTTAAATGGTTTTGAATTTGATAACAAACTTGAATGGCTTAGTTAAATAACAAGCTTGAATGGCTTAGTTAAATAACAAACTTAAATGGCTTAGTTAAAAAACAAACTTGAATGGCTTAGTTAAATAACAAACTTGAAAAGCTTTAACTGACTACAACACATGTGAGTGGTTTTGAGTTGGATAATAAACTGGAATGGCTTAGTTAAAATAACAAACTTCAATGACTTTCAATGTTGTCTTAAGGCAGTTTTAATATTTTTCAGAGTGGATCACCCACCCACAGGACGATACTTGGAGGTGAGAACAACTGAACCAGGTATCCAGTTCTACACTGCTTACTACCTGACTGGTGTGAATGGCAAAAGAGGAGCCTCCTATCAGAAATTTGGGGCTTTTTGCCTGGAAGCTCAGCACTACCCTGACAGTGTACATCATGTAGGTGTAACTCTAGCATACCCCATACTGTAGTGCGGTGATTTCGGTCACAAGTGTTAGGGAAAGTTAAGACCGTTGTAACATGAATAGGGAGATACCTCACACGGAGAGCCAGCAGGCTATGTGCTAGTTTTACGAATCATTTTTCTTCCTTTTTTCCTTTCGTTCGCTTGAAATACATTATCTATATCTGCAGTGTTGTCTCTAGCATGAACTTCACTGTCTGTGGTGATTCACTCAGCGATCTGTAAAGTTAGGGTTGCACCGTTGTTTTTCTTTGATAAAAGTGTTGCCTTGATATGTTGTATTTCGGACAGTCTTAGAGGACGTGATCTGTAGTCACAGGTGCCACTCCCCAGGTAAATATGGCTGATTCGCCAATCTTAAACTGTGTGTACACGTGCCTGTGAAGTCGAGTGTGCCCTGTTCTAAGGCGTAGAATAATGACTTTTTACGGACCCTAACCCAAGACTCCTGCCACAAGTCTTCATTGTAAGCTATGGATAATGGATATAGGCCTAAACCGAGCTGGCAGGGGATCTTAGAGTTGGTGGGCCCTAGAGATGCAGTGTCCAGAAATCCCCTGGCTCTCGTGGGCTCGCCCAACATGCATGGATGACAACGTCTATCAAAACTCATTTAAAACGTGAGTGAAGCCCGCTGACCGAATATCCTACTATTTGACAAACATTGGTTGAAACGTGTGTCAACCCAAAGTCCAAAATTACTGATAAGGCTCAAATATCCGTCATTTAGATTTTGGGGCGTCTTAATCGGCTGATCAGCTACATCACAGCTGAGATGAGCAACATCTCCTGCAGGTGGTATCTCACGGCTCGATCCTACACCATAAAAGCAATCTTTTAGATGTGTGAACATTTAATATCTTTTGTGTGACATGCAAAGTTCAGAAGTCCGACCATCAGATGCACTAGTATATGAGAGACAAGATTCAAATCTCCGCTACCATTGGTTCAACTAGTCTGAGTGTCAGGACCAAAAGTCCGAGCATCAGATGCCCTAGTATATGAGAGACACGGTTCAAATCTCCGCTACCATTAGTTCAACTAGTCTGAGTGTCAGGACCAAAAGTCCGACCTTCAAATGCCCTACTGTCTGAGAGAATTGTTCAAATCTCCGCTACCATTGGTTCAACTCGTCTGAGTGTCAGGACCAAAAGTCCGACCTTCAAATGCCCTACTGTCTGAGAGAATTGTTCAAATCTCCGCTACCATTGGTTCAACTCGTCTGAGTGTCAGGACCAAAAGTCCGACCTTCAAATGCCCTACTGTCTGAGAGAATTGTTCAAATCTCCGCTACCATTGGTTCAACTCGTCTTAGTGTCAGGACCAAAAGTCCGACCTTCAAATGCCCTACTGTCTGAGAGAATAGTTCAAATCTCCGCTACCATTGGTTCAACTCGTCTTATTGTCAGGACCAAAAGTCCGACCTTCATATGCCCTACTGTCTGAGAGAATAGTTCAAATCTCCGCTACCATTAGTTCAACTAGTCTGAGTGTCAGGACCAAAAGTCCGACCTTCATATGCCCTACTGTCTGAAAGAATAGTTCAAATCTCCGCTACCATTAGTTCAACTAGTCTGAGTGTCAGGACCAAAAGTCCGACCTTCAAATGCCCTACTGTCTGAGAGAATTGTTTAAATCTCCGCTACCATTCATTTACTGGTGTTGGCGCAGATTAGAGGGAATTAAATGGTATGATTAGAATCACGAATGCTGCACTTTTTGAGTGAACTACACAAATTCTAGAGGTGAGGAAAAGATGTTGGAGCTGGATAGGACAAGCATTGAGAAAAAGTAAGATCAGTATGACTAGAAGGGTTTTGAACTAGAACCTCTAGGGGCATATAAATACAGATAAACCAAACATACTGAGACGACGAAAGGAGCTCGAGAATGAAGTTAAAAAGAAGAAGTCATGGGGGGGGGGGGGGAGAGGGGTGGGGGAGGGGTGTGGGTGGGAGGGGGTGGGGAGCTGTATGAAATGACAAAGGATAGAACGACTTGTTGAGAGTTAGTTGAGAGCCTGTGCTCCATTAATTGATAAAGGGCAAAAAAAAAAAAAAAAAAAAAAGAAGAAGAATGTTGGCGGTCCTGTATCTGTTAGCTGACAATTCTTTTAGCAGGCTGTTTCTTGTTAGTTACTGGTTATTGACTTTTATGTGTTTGCTATTTCAGCCCAGCTTTCCCAATTCCATTCTAAGCCCAGGCGAGACTTACACTCAGAAAACTGTCTACAAGTTCGGAGCCGCTTAAGTCTCCAGGATGCAGCACAAGGAGCAGTGTGGTTGCCACACATCTATGCTTAACACTTTCGCCTTGTAAAAGTCTTGAAGAAATGACATTTTTTTTTCTCACTTTCAAATTTAAATCATGAGAAATGCGTCGTTATAATACTATGAAACTCTACCCTGAGAAATAAGAAGAAATAGTAGTTGTAGTAGTACGTTTTTTCCCCACCAGGACATCACACAAGCGTTAAACACCCGATGACACAAAGTGCCACCATGCGGATGAGGATCACCCTTGGAGAGGTCACGGAAGCCGCGTTTAGCCATTAGACCATATTTATGGCCGGGTTATATTGCGGCCCCTGGCAAGAACCAGAGTGGGGCTTCAAAATAACGAAAAATTCATCCAAGAGGATGGTTAGTTGCGTATCCTTTACAGGACGTTGCAGAACCAACCCCATCAGCCCCTGTCTGTTGTGTGGTTTCACTAAGCAAATTTACGTCCAGTAGTTTGCCATTCGAGAGGATGACTGTGATTAAATAATAAGAAGAAGAAACGACGAAGCAAAATAAGTTTGCAGTCTTGGTCAGTTTTTGTAAAAATCCGGGTGGTTTAAAACTAAAACCAGTAAGCAGACAGACAAGCGTTATGGTCACTGCCATATCGCGGCCATTAAATCACTCAAACATTCATATTAATTTTTCTAATGTATTTATTTAAACGAAATTTATTTTTAAGCAAGGGAATTAGACACTAAATAAAAATGGAGTGGAGTAGACAATTAACTGCTTTCCTTCCCTTTGACTACGATAAACGTGGTTTTGTTGAATGAGACACTTGAAACAGTTATACAAGCAGTGACGTCATATTTGCTAATTTTTAGGGGATTTTTTTTTCACTCTAAATAATACATTTGTCTACGTAGAATTATCAAAATGTTTTGGCCAGATAAATCTCAAACACCAAACTACTTCAAGTCAGAAGCCAAGAAACTCTAGAGAGTATGATAGCAAAGATAAGATAGAAATGGCTTGGCCACCTCATGAGTATAAATCATGATATACCTGCCAAAAAAAATCTCTCATTTGGACATCAGAGACCAAAAAAAAAAAAAAAAAAAAAAAAAGAAGGCGCCCCGCCTCCCCCTTAAAAAAAGGCGCCCCGCCTTCCCCCTAAAAAAAGGCGCCCCGCCTCCCCCCCTCAAAAAAAGGCGCCCCGCCTTCCCCCTCAAAAAAAAAAAAAAAAAAAAAAAAAAAAAAGAAAGAAAACGCCCCGCCTCCCCCCTCAAAAAAAAAAAAAAAAAACACAAAAACCACGGAAAGTGAACTGACACGGAATACTGCACTGAAGTTTGCACAGGACAGGATGGCATGGGAAGTTGCTCTGAATCCTTACGTGCCACTAGGCATAAAGAAAACTGAACAAATAATACACCATTTATTTGTGCTAAACATAACCATACCCACCACATCTACGCACTTGGTAGTTGCAACCGGTACCAGAACTGTTATATAGATGTAGTGACCACTGACCACACACACTTCATGTCATCAAAAACCCGTAAATGCCAGGAAAATGTCTTTCATGGGACGACAATGTTAATGAGTAGAAAGAAGTGTGTCCAATAAACACGCCCTATTTGGTATATCTAGATTGATTGGTAAAATTATTATATTTTCCTAAATTAAGCAATGTAAAATACATGACATGCTGATAATTATTAAAGAAATAATTTAAATTATGCTGATGATGAATAGAAATTTTTTTCGCTAGGAGTACGGTCATTTTTCTTGTGCAATTAACATTTTATTTGATACATAAATGTAATCCTACATTTAAATAAATTATGCTGCGCAAATTATTTGTGTAAATCAATTTGAAACATGTACACCTTAGCACACTATTAAATGCTTATTATATAATCAGATGAAACAGTGTTTCAGTTCAGTATGAATAAATCTTTGTATGACAGGGACAAGCGTGGAGTCTCTCTTTCATCGTTATCGTTTTGTAACTCTGCGTGTAGTTGGATTACCAGTTGCTGTTGACTGACTGGTTAGCTCCCTCCACTTTGACAGTCAGATACAATAGGCTACATGGTTGCATGTATGAGGTCTGTTCAGTCAATCAGATTATGTATCCAGTCCTTTCTTCGTCTGTCTCTTTTCCTCTTTCCTCTACTGAGCCCTGCAGTATTGTTTTAGAGAGGCTGTTAGATCTTACAACATGTCCGTACCCTTGTATTTTCTACATTTTGACTGAGTTGCAAATGTGCTAGATTATTATACCGTGAACCTCGTTATTTGTGATGAAGTCTCTGTATATCATGCTAAGATGTTTGTCTGAAAGATCTTATTTCCAATGATTGTATGTTCTTTTCGTGTTCAGCTTTTAGGGCCCATCTCAAAGTGAGTTAAAAAAAAATGTTTAAGGACCCGTTTCCATGCACACTAGGCATATGGTGTGTGCCCCATATTTTTACCGATCAGCTAATGCTTGATGGATGTTATGCCCTCTTAGAGTTTTGATCTTTAGTTGATATTTGTATTGTACTAGAGAGTTCTCATTCCCTCTTTAAATACTGGCCATTATTTGATCTTTGCATGGCACTGGGAAGTTGTAAGTCCCTTTTTGAGTACATCTTGTCCTCGACTTTTGACCCATGCGAATTACGACTACATGCAATTATGACGACGACGAATAAATGCATAAATAAAAATAATAAATGAAGAAGGATAACTACACTGGTAGGGCCAAAAAGTTTCCGGAACTACAGCAGAAAACATATTATGTATTTTTTTTACACATTATGTACAATAATTACACCAAGACCGGCTCTAGCTGACGGGTCATGCTGCTGACGTCACCAGGTCGGGCTAAAGATGCCATCACGCAGCGGTTCTCAAACAAGAAATAAACTCTTTTCGACAGCGGCGAGGGGAGACAACTTACATTTTAACTTTTAAGTATCTACATACCTTCTTTAAGAATTTCACAATTTGTAGCAGACTTTTCTTGATTATTGCCGCGGCACTCCTAGCATTCGCTCCCGGCACCCCGGGGTCCCTCGGCACCCAGTTTGAGAACTGCTGCCTTAACGCATCGTTAGCCCAACCCGGTGACGTCGGCAGCATGGCCCGTCACCTGGAGCCGGTCGTGATTACACGTACATAGACTGCACTTTTTGTAATGCACAATTTTTATTATCCTCCCCTAGAATGAAAATAGTGTTGGAAAATTTACGTTCGACTTACGACTAGTTCGACTTACGACCTGTTATTCGGGAACATAATTTAGTCGTAAGTCGGGAAGACCTTGTACTGGTCATTGATTCATGTTTGTATGGCAGTGAAAATTGTTATGTTTTTTTTAAAAGTACTCATCCTCAATTATTCTTTGTACGACATTGAGAAGTGTTAATTGTTATATATATATATATATATATATATATATATATATATATATATATATATATATATATATATATATATATATATATATATATATATATTCTTATTTTCTTTCTTTTTTTTCTACCCCTGGAATGCCACACAGCGTCAGGACAGGGAGAGATCTCTGAAACGTGCCCTAATGTTCGATTCGTATGAAATACTTGTCAGTGTCTCTGATATCTCTGCGGTGCATGTTCTGCGTGGTCGACCTCTGGCTTAGATACCTCTGTTTCTGTAAAACATTGCTCACTCTTGTGCCCTGTTTGATGCTAATCTTCTTACATGGCCAAACCATTTGTTTGTTATCTACCTATTTAGCACTGGTTCAGTACTCCTCGTGATATCATCGTTCCTAAGTCGATATTTTCCTTAAAAAAAAAAAACTTTTTTAAGACACACACAAAAAAAGACCATTTTCTACACCTTCAGGGGTGATGCGGTCAATATCACATCGACCGCCTTTACTTCCAAGGACTGTACCTGGTACCCATTTAAGGCTGGTTCGATCTGAGAGTCAAGGTCATTTTTGAACAAGTCCGGCTCCATCAGGACCTGAACCCACGACCTTCCAATCCGCAGGCGATCCTCTAGCCGTTACAACATGACAGCTCTCATATATATATATATATATATATATATATATATATATATATATATATATATATATATATATATATATAAACACTTCGTGGCAACATCCATTCTCAGTTACGAACTTCATAAACCTTGTTGGTTACCCGAAGACAGTCTTAAAGTAAGTAAATTGTACCCCACTAGGACATCACACAGAGCGATAAACATCCGGTGACACAAAGTGCCACCATGCGGGTGAGTATCACCAGTGAAGAGGTCCCGGAATTCGCGTTCAACCGTTAAGTTATATTACGGCTCCCGGCAACAGCCAGTGTAGGGTTCAAAGTAACGAAAAAATTGCATCCCACATGGGAACGACTTATTTTGGAAGAAAAAAATCCGTCCCGTATTGGGGCGATAGTACTATAGATGAACAGTCATAAAATATATAATATTATAATATAATGAATAATTCGAAAACATTAGTGCTTATACAAATCTAAATTGACTGTTTCAATGCAAATATTGAAAGATAGCCAGTGAAAGCAAACCTTTATTCCCAATCCTGAAGTAGAAATACAACTGTTTATCACCACCCTAACACTCATAACAGTCCTTGGTGTTGGCACAATTTCAGACTGTTGTTGTTCCCCTAAATGTATAACTTTCCGTCTTTTTTAGGACGCAATTTTTAGTTTTTTTGAAGCCCTACTCTGGCTCTTGCCAGCGGCCGCAATATAGCCTGGCCATAAATATGGCCTAAAGGCTGAACGCGGTTTCTAGGACCTCTCCACTGTGATCCTCACCCGCATGGTGGCACTTTGTGTCATCGGGTGTAGATGTTGACAGTAATAAAGGGAAGGAACACTGCATTCGTCTCATGTCGAAGACAGGAGAGCTTGTTTTTCGTTTGTCTGTCGCGGGTGCCTCTAATTATGCAATCCTAAGAAGTTGATTGCGGTATCTGAAGTTTGTCCTGATGGACTGACATCCAGCATGTGGCTCATTAGCTAGAGGCCTATAGTTTAAAAAACTATCAATCACCCAAGGGAAGAGGCCTTTAATCTCAAATATTTTCTTGCAGAATAGTAAAGTAAAAGGGCTTCTTTCCACACTTTTAGTAGTAGTGAGCAAATAATGCTAGATTTATATTTTATAAACCAGTCGGAACTTGGTTGGTGATGATGTGGCCAACAGCACGGCCGCCGCCTTTACTTCCCAAGACTTCACCTGGTACTCATTTAAGATAGAGTCGACCTGGGAGCCAAGGTCATTTTGAAAAAAAAAATGCGGCTCCATTCAGATAGATCCTCAGGAGAGCGTCTAGCCGCTACATTACGGCCGCTGCCTTTTCTTGCTGAATGCTTATTTCAGATAATGTTTCCATAATTCTTAACTGTGATGATTTTACTGTAAACATTAAAGATTTTTTGAGAAAATAAAATCGTTAATTCATAACAGTCTAGTAATCGCTGTAAACCTGCGCTTTTACTGTGGACATTACATTTATAATTTATTTATCTAATAGTGAAACACTTCTAGAGATTCTTTTTTTTTCAGATCACGTGGGAAGGTGAATATTTATAGTCAAATATGGTTTTATGTTTAAGCAATGGACATACGGAAGTATATTTCTTATTCCAGTGGAGGAAAACAGCATGACATTGAGGTTTTTATGAATATATTAGGTCCTTCAAACAGGTTTTTTTTTAGGGGGGGTATATTTACCTCTTCTTGTTATGTTTCTGTATGTATAGTAACCCATTCTTTCCTGGTTTCTGTGCCTGTTTCAACTAACCAATTTCATGACATTTTGTGTGTGTCTATATTAGACACTTCTTGACATGTTTTGATGTCTATTTTAACCCACTTCTTGCCAGATTCCGCTGTGTCTGTTTAACCCGATTCTTGTCATGTTTTGGTGTATATTTTAACCCACTTCTTGTCAGTTTTCCATGTCTATGTTAACCCACCTCTTGTTAGCTTAATGTTTTTATAATAATATTTTTTTGCCAGCTTTTTCGTCTATTTTAACCCACTTCTTGTCAGATTTATGTGTTTGTATTCGCCCCGTCTTGCCAGATGTATATGTCTATTTTAACCTCTTCTTGCAGAATGTATGTGTTTATTTTAACTCCCTCTTGCCAAATTTTAGTGTCCTTTCTGACCCGCTTCTTGCCAGGGTTCTGTGTCTGTTTTAATCCACTTTTTGTCAGGTTTCGCGTTTGGATTAAACTACTTTTTTGCCAGGTTTTTGTGTCTATTTTGGCTCAGTTCTTGTTTACTTTCTGGATACTAATTACCCCCTTTTTTCTAGACTTCTGTGTCTATTTTAACTAGGGCTGTACCGAATAGTGATTTTTACTATTCGGCCGAATACGAATAGCTGGACCAACTATTCGGCCGAGTACGATCTGCTATCTCCTGCAGCATGTATTAGTTCGTGTGCCGACACACCTCCATGCCATGCACCAAGACTGTCAAACATCTTCTCTCGTTGTTTTCCTCTATCCCTCCTTCCACAGACCTTTCCAGTGGTCACCACATGTTCCATTTTCCCTCATCTTATAACATGGCCGAAAAACGATGACTGTCTCCTTCTGATGTCTGTGAGTAGTTGACTTCGGGCTCCCACCTCTATCAAAACTTCTTGGTTGCTTTTTTTTTGTATGTGTTGCTGTCAAGGGTATTTTAAACATTGTTCTGAATACCACATCTCTGAGCACCGCTCCCCTCGGTTCAGTGTACGTTCACTAGTCTTCTTGTAGTGAGCACTGCCCGACCCAGTTGTTCGATGTTCGTTCACCAGTCTTCTTGTAATAAGCACCGCTCGCCCCAGTTCGATGTTCGTTCACCAGTCTTCTTGTAGTAAGCACCGCTCGCCCAAGTTCGATGTTCGTTCACTGTTCTTGTCGTAAGCACCGCTCGCCCCAGTTTGATGTTCGTTCACCAGTCTTCTTGTTGTGAGCACCGCTCGCCCTAGTTCGATGTTCGGTCACCAGTCTTCTTGTAGTTAGCACCGCTCGCCCCAGTTCGATGTTCGTTCACCAGTCTTCTTGTAGTAAGCACCGCTCGCCCTAGTTCGATGTTCGTTCACCAGTCTTCTTGTAGTAAGCACCGCTCGCCCTAGTTCGATGTTCGTTCACCAGTCTTCTTGTAGTCAGCACCACTTGCCCTAGTTCGATGTTCGTTCATTAGTCTTCTTGTAGTGAGCACCGCTCGCCCCAGTTCATTGCTGGTTTACCAGCCTTCTTGTAGTAAGCACCGCTCGCCTCGGTTCGATGTTCGTTTACTATCCAGGGTATTTTAAGCATTGTTCTGTAATACCACATCTCTGAGGCTTCAAGAAATTGTTTGGCCTGCCTGCCAATTGTCCAGGACTCACAGCCATATGTTAAAACTGGATGTATGTAGCCAGCAAGAATTCTTTTTCTAAACTTCAATGACAAAGATATATTGCATAATATGTTCTTAATTTTATAAAATGCAGTTTTTGCCTGTCCTATTCTGTTTCTTATTTCAGTAATGCATCTTCCATCTGATGTTATCCATGTGCCCAGATACTTAAATTTCCGTACTTGTCCCAAAATTAAACCATTGACTTCTATTACACATTTAAGAGTAATTATTTTCTTTGATACCACCATTACTTCTGTCTTCCCACCATTCACACTGAGGCCCACTCTTCCACTTTCGTGTATAAAATAGATCTAAAAAGAAAACATCTATAATGTCAAATGTATGCTGACATTTTACTTCACAAAATGTAGTATAGAATAGTAAACATTTAAATACATCACTGATAGCTTAATTAATCCATGAAAGCTGCATTAGCTTTCCACACACACACAAACTGTTCCATGTTGTCAGCATTAAGGCAAGGCAGCTTCTTGTCTCACTGAAGGTATTTCCAGCTTTACTAAACAGACGTTCATTTGGTACGCTCGTAGGTGGTGCACAAAGATAAGGCTGGACAGTATGAACCAAGGTGGGAAATCTTGATGTTTAATTTCTACCAGTCCAGGAACGTGTGTATTGTAACCACTATTCGTATTCGGCCCGACCGCCACTATTCGGCATAATATCGAATAGTTATTAGGTCCACTATTCGGCCCCGAAGCGAATACGAAGCGAATATTCGATACAGCCATAATTTTAACCCACTTCTAACTAAGTTTCTTAACGTTTAATCAGAATGCTAATGGCACCATTAGTATCGGAACTCTGCACTAGCTGCTGAAGATGGGGACGGAGCGCTTTTAGGAATGCCCCGAGTGGTGTGATGTCGGTTCTTCTCTTCTTCTTTTTACACCCCACTAGGACATCACACAAGCCATAAACACCCGATGACACAAAGTGCCACCATGTGGATGAGGATCACCCGTGGAGAGGTCTCAGAAACCGCGTTCAGTCATTAGACCATATTTATGATCGGGATATCTTGCGGCTCCTGGCAAGAGCCAGGGTGGGGCTTCAAAATAACGAAAATTTTTATCTCACAAGGAGATGCATAGGTTAGAATCATGTCGGTTCTTGAATCAATTCAACTCAACACAATCCATATGTTACCAGATTTCTGTGTCTATACTGGACTGTGAGCTACTCATTCATTCACAATGTTTCAAAAATATTTATCATCTGGCTAGACTGATCCCCGAATTCCCCGAAAAAACATATATAGTCAATAAATTCACTGCAGTACTACACACAGAGACATAAATACACACATCCATGTATAAAAAAAAGCACCCCTTTCCATCCTGTCCGGAATATGTGGTTTATGGTGTATACAACGGATCAACATCATAGCACAAGGGTAGTAACTCACAGATTCTCCGGTTTACTTCTAACTCAAGCCTGAGTCCGAAGAATCTCAGCGCAGTGCACGAACACCTTAGCACCGGCGAGGATCCTGAAATACTTTGGGTAGATTTTTAACTTTAATTTTTGCCCGTCAGCACCGTCAGGCTACTTTTTTTTTTCTATTTCCAATTACTAGGGGATTTTTTACGTGCGCAAAATTACACACGAGCGTCCGATCTTTCTACCCAGAGACTAGGGGAAATTAATAGAAATACACGGGAAAAAATCCCAGCCCTCACCGGGCCTGAACCAGGGACATCCAGTACTCGAGGCGGACGCCATGCCTCGAGACCACTCAGCCCCCATCGGGAATATAGTGCTAGACCCATATTTTATAGACCCTTTAACAGGTGTTGTAGTCAACATCCCATCCGGACACCCATTAACAGGTGTTGTAGTCAACATACCATCCGGACACCCATTAACAGGTGTTGTAGTCAACATACCATCCGGACACCCATTAACAGGTGTTGTAGTCAACATCCCATCCGGACACCAATTAACAGGTGTTGTAGTCAACATCCCATCCGGGCACCCATTAACAGGTGTTGTAGTCAACATACCATCCGGACAGTGCTGGACTTCTCTTTCTCAAAAATGACCTTGGCTCCCAGGTCGACATAGCCTTAAATAGGTACCAGGTAAAATCCTGTGAAGTAAAGGCAGCAGGTGTGATGCTGACTACATCATCTACCAAATGCCAGTTTGTCTATAACTATATAGGTCGAGCCCTATATGCCCAGTACGCTGTAAGGCGTGAAAGAGGGTCCTTTATGAGGTCCAGTATGTTCTCTGATCTCAGCATATTTTCTTTACCTCTGTGAGCGCCGATCAATACCCATGGATTAATTTCTTTAAAGATTTTACCAGAAGCCCATGTCGCAAGACTCGGGCTGTGGGTTTTATGCTGCATGAACAGCCGTTAAGTAAAGAATCGATCTTCCTAGTGCTGAGTGCGTGACCACTTCATAGAGAATCCTAACACACGTTTAACTTTTAAAGGATAAATTAACATTTTGCACCAAACCTGTATATGGAACGAAAGGAGTAAGTGCAGAGAAGTAAGTTTATGACTATGAAACTACAGAAGGTCTAATGCACTCAAATTATCAATAATGATAGATAGAAAGGTGCAGAGAAGTAGGTTTATGTCTATGAAAATACAGAAGTTTTAGTTCACTCAAATTTATCAGTATTGACAAATAGAAAGGTGCAGAAACGTAAGTTTATAACTATAAAATTAGATAATGTTTAGTGCACTCAAATTTATCAGTAATGACAGAAAGAAAGGTGCAGACAAGTAAGTTTATGACTATGAAACTATAGAAGGTTTAATGCACTCACATTTATCAGTAATGACAGATAGAAAGGTGCAGAAAAGTAAGTATGTGCTTATGAAACTATAGAAGTTTTAGTGCACGCAAATTGATCAGTAAAGACTGATAGAAAGGTGAAGAAAAGGAAGTTATGACAATGAAACTACAGAAGGTTTAATGCACTCAAATTTGTCAGTAATGACAGATAGAAAGGTGCAGTAACGTAAGTATATAAGGACGGGTTAAAGAGAGGAATTCAGAATAGAAAGCTTATGTTCAAGGACAGGCAAAAGGAGGCGAGTTACGTGTTAGTTGTTGTCCTGTCCTTATCGACATCCTAGCACATCGGCCCGACTCATTGGTGCTCCGTCTTTCAATGGCGCAGCCATCTCAAGCGCCTCCCTTTCAGGGAGTAAGTTTATGACTAGGAAACTACAGAAGATTTAGTGCACCCAAATTTAACATTAATCCCACTTGCACCACCAAACCATTTCAAGTATTTGTTTATAGAGTTAATATTATTTCAATTATAATAAGTTGTCAATTTAGCAGTAAATTAATAATTATTTTGCACCCTTATCCATGGTTGGTAAAACTAAACTTAAAATGTCAAATCAGTACTTTTGTAGGGGGCGGAAACATGGAGAACAACTAAGGCAACTACAGACATTCTTTAACTGGTGCCTGCGCAGAATAGAGGGAATTGAATGGTATGATAGAATCACTAATGTAGAGTTTTGGGAGAGAACTAAGCAAGCCCTAGTGGACCAACAGGTGAAGTAAAGATGCCAGCTTTAGATAGGGCACACATTGAGAAAACTGGAGAACAATATAACTAGAATCTCTTTGCACTGGAACCCACATGGGCATAGAAATAAAGGAAGGCCAAAACACATTGAGAAGGGAGCTGGAGAATGAAGTTAGAAAGATGGGGAGGACATAGGGAGAGATGCATGCAATAGCAAAGAGAACGACTTGGCGGGAGTTTGTTGAGGGCCTATGCTTCATTGGGGGCTAGAAAGACAGAAGGAGAAGAATTACACTTAAATAAGGGCTCAGTGGTTCCCCCTAGCCCATAGGCAATTTATAATGCGACTGAATCTACCACAACCGCCGAAATGTTTTCTTCGCGTCGCATCTCTTGTGGGTAAATGTCAGATGGTTGAAGAAATCAAAAACCACAGTAACACAGTACTAGAACAGCAAAATGTCCAGAAACAGAATGTAGAATGTACCGGAATATATTCATATCTGCATGCCTATAATCGATGAGCTATCGACACAAGTCAAAAGAAATGCTGCCGTCACCGATTTGTATTTATAAAGAATAAAGCACTTTATGATGACCAGCCGAACAAGATTAGACGTACTCTTCTGATGTTATGGTAATGAAATTGATATTATTGTTATTACAGCAAAATCTTGTTATCACGAAATCACCCAAGACGAACATTCGGTTAAAACGAACACAGTGTTCGTCTCAGTGGGATGTACAGGGTATATTTTTGGTGACGGTATTTTTGGAAAATATTAAAAAATAAAAGGTAAAGGACCATTTTCCAGGCCTTTTAGGAATATTGGGTATATAGAGCTAGACCTACATTTTATAGACCACACGGCACTTGGTGTGTGATATGGTAAGCATCACACAGGCCGCCTTTACTTCCCAGGACTGTACCTGGTAATACTCGAGGCTGGCTTTAGACCACGGCGGCTCGCCTTAGAAAATATTGCCGTTCCTATTTTTGTTATCACTGTGTGAAGTTAATTCAACAAATACTGCTATCGTGTGTCTCATTTTGGGTACTGTTTTCCATATTACAACTCTATTCACAACCGATTCTACTGGTTAAATTGCTAACTGTATTAAAATGAGGCACTTGAGTATCAGGAAATGACCTTACGTAGTTGAACAACCACATTCAAATAACTGCCACCGTTAAGGAACACATGCTCAAACACAAATACTCTTTCTACAATAGTAAACACCACTGTAGCTAAGATCATTTACTAAAACTCCGGTATATAGCAGTGATATTCTAAACCAACGGTTACATCGTGCTTGACAGATGACGTAATACACACTTTTTATTACGGTGCGCAATTATCGATTTCAGAAAGTCTACAGTTATTAAACATACATTGTATACAGTGAATATTCAGATAACCTTATTAACACTTACTTACTTACTCGCTCTTCTTCTACCTTGGGGTGTAGGTGTTTGCCGGAGAGTTTGCCAGACGTCTCTATCAGCAGTTTTCTTTCTGGCTTTGCTCTATTCCAGTCCTCTGTCAATCAGGGACTGTCGGATGTTGTCTTTCCAGTGGACCCTGGGTAGCCCTGGAGGTCTGTTTCCCTGGTTTTTTAGCCTCCCATATCTGCCATGGTGACCGATTTTCTCCCATTCTGCATACATGTCCAAACCATCGTAACTGTGACTGATCCACTCGGGTTTGTAAGAACTGGGTATCAAGATCTTGACGTATTGTCTGATTGCGGACTTTGTCCCTTCTTGTCACTTGGACCACCTTTCTCAGATATCTCATTTCCGAGGCTTGAAGTTGGCTAATATGACTAATTAACAATGTGTCATTAAAACTGTTGGGTTTTTTATATAATCCTTATATAATCCTATAATCGTTTATTATCCTCGTTGATATTAGCTTTAGGAGTAATTATCTTAAAAGAATGTTGAATGTTTAATGTTAAATTGAGAATCGACATCACAGCACGCAGGACACCCACATAAGCGCTCCGTCCCCATCTTCAGCAGCAAGCGAAGCGTTGAAATTCCGAAGGTACCAGCAACTGTCTGATTGTATATTCGTCTCGCCTGAACCCTGGGTGGCCAGATACCCTTGTAAGTCCTCGCAGTGCCATTCTCCTCAGACCGTAATGATCTATCTGTGCCTCGGCACTGTTCACTCGCTCCCAAAGGGCCCTCACTACATCTTGCTTGTCATACATCAGTTCACCACCAAGTGGTGCAGAACCGGCAAGTCTATCTTCCTGCTCATTTCTCAACACACCGGCATCACCTGGAGAAAGTATCCAAAAGGATGCCATCTTAAAAGATGGCATAGGCATTTCGTGAATTCTATACACTGTGTGTAGTGTTAGTAATAAATTGATGGACCATGTTATGCACGTCTGCCAAACTGTCTATTTGCAACAGGCTCAGCGTGCCTAACTCGTCACTTCCCACACCCCTTGTTCTAATTTGTGAGTAAAAAACCACAGGTTTCAAGGACAATAAAGCTCATTTCCAAAACTCAGGGAAATAATTCCGACAGGTTGCCTTGTCTTCTGCCATCATTGTTTTCCTTGCGTCATTTCCAGACCCGGGTCACAACCGCTTGCTGTCTTTACTGGAAGTTTAACTGTAAGTATTTTGGTGAACTGTAGCTGGAGATTTTGATTTTATCTAGTGTGCCCTTTTATCTCTGTATCTCTTCCTATTAATATATATCACATTTTTTAATCTCAAAGGGCCAGTCCCATGGGCCAGATTTCTTTTCTTTGACTGGCGAAATCTAGGCATAACAGCGTTTGAAAGCTTCAACACTTGTCTAAAATACAACGTTAATTCTCAAATAAAAGGCGGAATTTTCAAGGAGTTAATTACTATTACTGCACAAGCCGTCACAACCAGTCACAGTAATTATTAGCTGTTTATGGTTTTTACTAGCCGATCCTGCGTACAGAAGTTACTAGCCGATCCTGCGTACAGAAGTTGCTAGCCGATCCTGCGTACAGAAGTTGCTAGCCAATCTTGCGTACAGAAGTTGCTAGCCAATCTTGCGTACAGAAGTTGCTAGCCAATCTTGCGTACAGAAGTTGCTAGCCAATCTTGCGTACAGAAATTGCTAGCCAATCTTGCGTACAGAAGTTGCTAGCCGATCCTGCGTACAGAAGTTGCTAGCCAATCTTGCGTACAGAAGTTGCTAGCCAATCTTGCGTACAGAAGTTGCTAGCCGATCCTGCGTACAGAAGTTGCTAGCCAATCTTGCGTACAGAAGTTGCTAGCCAATCTTGAGTACAGAAGTTGCTAGCCAATCTTGCGTACAGAAATTGCTAGCCAATCTTGCGTACAGAAGTTGCTAGCCGATCCTGCGTACAGAAGTTGCTAGCCAATCTTGCGTACAGAAGTTGCTAGCCAATCTTGCGTACAGAAGTTGCTAGCCAATCTTGCGTACAGAAATTGCTAGCCAATCTTGCGTACAGAAGTTACTAGCCAATCTTGCGTACAGAAATTGCTAGCCAATCTTGCGTACAGAAGTTACTAGCCAATCTTGCGTACAGAAGTTGCTAGCCAATCTTGCGTACAGAAGTTGCTAGCCAATCTTGCGTACAGAAGTTGCTAGCCGATCCTGCGTACAGAAGTTGCTAGCCAATCTTGCGTACAGAAGTTGCTAGCCAATCTTGCGTACAGAAGTTGCTAGCCGATCCTGCGTACAGAAGTTGCTAGCCAATCTTGCGTACAGAAGTTGCTAGCCGATCCTGCGTACAGAAGTTGCTAGCCAATCTTGCGTACAGAAGTTGCTAGCCAATCTTGCGTACAGAAGTTGCTAGCCAATCTTGCGTACAGAAATTGCTAGCCAATCTTGCGTACAGAAGTTACTAGCCAATCTTGCGTACAGAAGTTGCTAGCCAATCTTGCGTACAGAAGTTGCTAGCCAATCTTGCGTACAGAAATTGCTAGCAAATCTTGCGTACAGAAGTTTGTCTTTGATCGGTAGAGGCTCATTTTATTGTCGAAACAAGGTAAAGCGATCTGCTGCCTAAACGCCTGCAGTTGAACCAAACAGGTATATCAGAATTCTGAGATTGCATTTATAACTTATAAGCCATTTCATTATCATCATCATCATCATTATTAACTGACTGACCGACTTTCTACCCACTAGGACATCACACAAGCGATAAACACCCGATGACAAAAAGTGCCACCATGTGGATGAGGATCGTCGTGGAGAGGTCCCAGAAGCCGCGTTCAGACAACTGGCCATATTTATGGCCTGCCTATATTGCGGCCCCTGGCAAAAGTCAGGATGGGGCTTCAAATAACAAAAAATTTTATCCTTAAAAGATTATCATCATTGTCCTGGTTTGCCATTATATATAACATAGGGCTCGCAGCCTGTTCATAAATTCCGTTCTATTCTCTGTAATCCTTTCCATAGCATAGATGGAATCCGATCCAGCACCTTTCACTTCTCCAGTCAAAATTCACTTTGGGGGTGTTTTTTTTTTTTTTTGGAACATCCTCGCCCAGTTAATCCCTTTAGGTCCCATCCTTATGCCTGTTTAATGATTCTCTGCTTTTGTTTTCACAGGATGTGTCCAATATACTGCCAGAATCGTTAACTGTTGTTACAAGGAGTTGCCAATACACTTGTCCTATTTCTTTACCCTGCTTGAATTCATCCATTTTTTCTAAGCTCCTTTCGCGACATTTTACAGAGACAGAAATAAATATTTGCTCGGCAAGACCGCACGGCTAGAAAAGTACTTAATATCGGCACAGGAAGTTCTCCTATATAAGTTAGGGGCGAAAATGCGCTTCAGGTTAGTTAGGTTTTGACGCTAAGTCCAATAATCAGTAGGACGTTTCTATTCGTTTACAGTAGGATTCCTATCGTGAGCTCTTGGTTGCATATTGTTGAGACTTACTTTTTTTACTTTGTCAATTAAAAGGGTAAGAAAAACTAGTTAGAAGAGCGTAAACATTATACATTCATCTTCGTCTTTTTTCTTCTTCTTTCATCAACATCATCATCTTCATCATCATGATCTACGTCTTCTTCGTTCGTTGTCATCATCATCAGCATAATTTTCATCATTAACATTTCAATCACCACCATCATCTGTTGCTTCTTCTTCTTCTTCTTCTTCTTCTTCTTCTTCTTCTTCTTCTTCTTCTTCTTCTTCTTCTTCTTCTTCTTCTTCTTCTTCTTCTTCTTCTTCTTCTTCTTCTTCTTCTTCTTTCTTAAGTCATCATCATCATCATCAGCTTCTTCTTCTTCTTCTTCTTCTTCCTCATCCTTATTTTTATTCTTGCTCTTCTACTCCTTCTCCCACCTTCTTTTTCTTCTTCTACTCTTCCTCCTCATCTTCCTCATCTTCCTCCTCCTCATCATGCTTCTTCTTCTCCGCCCTCATCTTTCAAGTTTCTGGTCTGGAGCAACAGCAGCCAAGACTCTCTGTTGCCATCATCTGTCATCCGATATGTGAGTGAGTTTAGTGTAGTGCATCTTTTTGTTTGTCGGCATCTGTGGCTCAGGCGTTGCGAACACGCTTCGTATGTATATGGTGCTGGGCTCCATCCCAACTACAGGCGATTTGACAGCAGACCGCCTTGCGTTGGTTTCAACAATGGTTTCGAGAGTCGATCGTACAGGAAGTAGTGGCAAACTACTGAATATAAAATTGCCTAGAAACAGCATAAAGACACGCAACTAACTCCCCCCCCCCCCCTACCAATATATTATTTTGGTGTCTAATCTGTTTCCATACACAGCAGTATCTTATTGTCTACCTATCTTACCCTGCGTTTCCCCAATATAAGATTGAATACTCTATTTCAGTCTCGTGCTAACAGCCACGGAATCTCAACTGGCTGACGCTAACCTGTCGTCCCGGCACTCATGTGTTCGAATCCGTATTAAGATAGGAATATTGAAACATTGGAAGTGAGCTTCCAGATCGACTCACCTCAACATAGGTACAGTACAAGGATATGTTCTGAAAAGAACAGACAGTCTGCCAGATACTTCCTGGTACTCGGTGTGGCTGGGTCGCCTTGTGACGCTTTGGATGATTACTTTTTGTCCGGGATTTGCGGGGTAAGGAGCAGCCTGACAGATTAGCTGCTATTACATCGCTAGGCGGTGAACTATTTTATGATAAAGCGGATGCGATGAAAGCTCTCTGGGATCAAGCGGGCAGTGCTACAGAACAGACAGAATATCCATACGCTGACAAACTAATTCGTCAAGGGCTAAGCCGCGATTCTGGACAGTATTCAAGGCTAAGAGGAAAACGGGCAGGCTTTTAATTGGATTGCAAAAAAGCCAACTTTTTGGCCAATATGCAAAACGAACAATCACTGCGTTATAGTCGGATCCAAGACCTTCCGATCCGCAGGCCAGCGTCTATCCGCTAAACCACGGCGACTCTGTGAATGTGTTTAATAAACAAAAAAAACAAAAAAAAAAAAAAACCTGTTGATCGGCGCTTACAAAACACTGTACGACAGATGCACGATGGGTACAGATAATGAAGTCACCCGTTTAAAGGATGCTCAGCAGGTCATGCGCCTGTGTAGTTGTGTACAGACCAACAACAACAAAAATATAAATCTTGGTAGTTCGTGGTCAATGCACAAAGCACGTGTCTCTAAATCATGAATCTCAAGGTTCCCCTCCATCCCTCCTGTCAAGGTCTGTGTGGCTATGAGATGGCAATATATGATCATGATGAATAATGGACTAGAATTAAGTTGACCTTTTAGCTATAGCGTTTTTAACAGCCCACGGAGACTTCGACCAGACCAGCGTGAAGGATGAACCAACCGCTTCCGGGTCCACAAGGTTCTCAGAGAGTAAGATTCAGAAGCGCTGGAATTAGATTGAAGCGGATGCTGTTGGTTCGGACCTGGTTAATGTCTGGGAACACCTGGATGGCCAATGTGTAAGTGGTGATTGTAGAGCACTCTAGCCGGTTGGGATAGGGTTAGCAAGCCACCTCTGAGGCGAAATGCCCATCGCTTGTTGTAAATTATATTTTGTGTGTGCATTTTTTCCCCGCGGTGACTGACTAGTTCTGCAATAGACTTGCAATTAGACGATAATCTTTATGTCTTGTATTCTTGAATTCCTGTAAATGTGTTTGTATTTTATATTTAAGCCTATTAAACTTCTTCTTTGTTTATGTCAAGGTGCTCTGCGAGATGCGATTTCTGCTGTGTGTGAAGGTAGCCTATCAATAATGTCTCAATCGTCTTTGAGATCCAACAGCACTTTAACACCAATTGAGGATTTAGATCACCTTGAGGGTGTAACTCTTGGAGTCACCCAAGTCAGCTCTGTACCACTCAGTTTCACAGAGCCCAGGGGGAATGCTATCTTTGTGCATACCCAAGACGAGTCAGTCGTAGACGATATCTCATCACAATCAAGCAAAACCCCAGCACAGCCGGAAATGATAGAATCGGAAATTTCACAGCCAAATAAGTCACACACAGAATTGGGGGTGACAAATTTATTAAAATCAAGAAAAATATTACCGTCACTTTTGAAAAATGCGTGGAAATTCAACAAACAACCAGAAGTTGCATCTTACAAAAGAACAGATGGATGTGCATCACCTCTGGATGACTCCTTTTCGGAATCTGATAATGCTGTAAAAATTATTAAAGAAGACATTATAATGGAAGATAACGAAGAAGGGGGTGATGACAAGGAAAACATAGCTGATGACAACGGCATCACTAGAAAACATTCAGCGGCAGATAAACATGAAAGTACAACAAACAGGTCTGATCTTATCACCGATGACCCTGGGAGCAGTAGCAAATACAACGAAAGCATAACTGACACCGACTTTTATGATGACATAGAAGGCATTTATAACAATGGATCTGATGTAAATGAGCGCTTCCTGGAATCAGGTGCCCTTTCAAACCATAACAAACTAGTATCGATGACTTTGGACTCCAAAACATTATTCCAAACTGAAGCAGTTAAACGCAAACGATCATCTGTTTATCATGAAACAAACAATTCTCTTGATAATAATTTGCAGGCGACATCTCCCGAGATCGTAGATGAGGGATCGATACAAGTGACAAAGACCGAGAACCCTCTGTCGCCAAAGAGTCCGGGCGATGCATACTTGTCGCATGCAGCTGAAAATAAAGAAGAGAGAATTACGCAGAAAGGTGGAAATACGCACACAGAAACTCCTATAGTAAATAAGACTATTGATGATGATGAGAACAATAACAAAGAAGACACGCACAAAGAAGTGGTTTATTTAGATATATTACTGAGTAACAAAGTCAGCAAGTCAGCAGCAGAAGACGTTATAATTCAAAAACATAACGGAGAATCTAACGGCGAAGATACACAATCGTCTGTGCATAGTAGCGGCAATTTGAAATTATTAAACAAAAACATCGGCGACAAAAGCACTACTGACGTGAACAACAGAAGTGACAAGCAAAATATTCAAAGGCACGCATTGACAAACATTGAATTTGCGTATTTCCCGGATGAACAAATACAACATACAGACAATGTTGAAATCAGCTACAGTAAAAGTAGCAGATCAAGGGATTTGCATTCGATTGATTCCGGTGAAAATGTGTATGGTAAAAAAGATTTGTCAATACAATACCCGGAAACTTGGAAAAGTATTGATCAAAATAATTCCAGTGACAAGTTTAATATGCAACCCACTCAGGGGGAAATACATAAAGAAATGATAATTTCCGCTAGTGATGAGGACACACATACGATAGTATCAAGTGGACACGAAATCAGGAAGCGATCAGTTACTGATGAAAGTGACTTGGGAGTTATAAATAATGGACGAAATCTCTCTTTAGATGACCATTCTGGACAAGAGGTACTCACTCAGGAAAAAAATCGATTAAAAACTGTCTTTAAAGTTAATGTTGATGAAAAAGAAAACAAAACTGAAGAAAGAAAAGATAACGTGTATTCAAAACATGAAAGAGTCAAAGGAAAAGATGGTACTAAATCTAATAGTAAAACTCGCACTGTTGAACAAAGTGTAAAGGATTCAAAACCGGCACAGGAAACTTCACACAAGCAACCAGTGTCTAGCAGGCAGTCCAACTATAAGTCCATTGTGGAAATGAAAGCTTTAGAACGACTCTTAACGGGGCCATACTCGGAATATCAGAGTAAAAAAACCTCATCGCCAAGACGAGGCACCTACAACAAGGCAACAAAAGCTAGTACCAACAGAATACAACAGCGGGGTGAGTACATCAAGCTTGCAGGTGTTGATAAAGACAAAACCATTTTAAAGACAAGATCAGAAACAAACGATCGTGTAAGCTCTTCAAGACAACATTATGGAAGCAACAAGGCAACTAGTTCGGCCAAGTCCATTCACTCAGATACAAACAGCTCTAAATCCGCATTTACAGAGCCACCTAAAGCGGTTAAGCAAGTAAAAGCAGTCATAGACCAGCGATCTGACAACAGAACAGTTGCAGATGTATCTATGAAATCACCAGTCAGTAATCATCAAGACAGACATGATCAAACTAAGACTAAAACTGAAATTATTTTAAAAGAGCCAGTTTCCCCGACAGAAAAACGTGATCTGTCTGACGCCGGGGCCACACACACATTAGAACAATCTGTAACCACGGAGACAACCAATGGGGCAGAAGCTGAGACGAACACAGTCAGCAAACAAGATGAAAATGTTGGGACTACGGAGAATGTGGAAACATCAGTGCCTGAAAACATGATTAAGGAAAACCTGACAATTCTCAAATACAAAGAGGCAGAAATACAGGACATTGACAACAGCTTACATAACAAACAGGAAAACTCAGAAATGGCTGAGAAACTTTCTTTAGATGCTGGGCTTATAGAATATGACACTCAAACTTACAAGATGGAAGCATCAGAGAAAGCTAACAAGCCTCCACAGGAGAGTGACTGGTTTATGGCCAGAACTAAAATAAAGACATTGTTACCAAAGTTAATGAACGCAAAAGAAGCTCCTCATAATGAACATAAGAGACATACTGATCAGTCTTTAGATGTTAAAGAAATATTCACCAAAACAAATCAGGATACAAAAGAGACAGATGCATCTTCCATGGATAAAACAGAAGAGTCGTCTCATCTTAAACACGACGAAGTGAAAGAAACAGTAGTATTTGCCCCAAAGAAAATAAGAAAAGCCACAAATCCCAAAACTCGAAATTTTAAGGAGACCATCAGATCTGCAATGAAGAAAAAAAAACAACAGTCAAATTCTAAAGCCCTTGATGCGAAAGAGTCATTAGGATCTGCCAAAAGGAAACGAGAACTGCAAAATTCTAAACTTCGGGATGCAAAAGAGACAATGGAATCAGCGACAAAGAAAAGAGAAGAAACTTCAAATCCTAAAACACGGGATCCAAATGAGACAGGTGGGTCAGCCATGAAGAAAACAGACGTGCCAACAGCTAATACAAATCGGGACACAAACGAGACAAAAGGATCTGCCACAAAGCAAAAGGAATTGCCCAATACTAAAATTCGCGAATCAAGAGAGACAATCGGATCTGCAGCAAAGAAAACAGAGCAACAGCTAAATCCTAAAATTCAGGATACACATGAAACAAATAAAACTACCTCGAAAAGTGTAGAAAAACAGTCAATTCTTAACATTAAGAATATAAAGCAGACAACAGAACTTGACACCGAGAAAACAGAAGCACCATTAGTCTCGACAACTCACTATACAGAAGAGACATCAACATCTACAACAGCAAAAACAGAAAAACTCCCAGCTCCGACAGATCATTTAGTAACGCCACCAGCATCCATTGTAATCGTTGACGAAACGGCACCACCCCAGACCCAACCTAACTTCTTAATAGACCAAGTAATCATGAAAGACATTCTCCAAAAATACAAAACAAAACCCACAGCAGATTACAACGATTCCCTTCCTAATGGCACCCCCGGATCTCCTTCGCACGAACCACTAATTGGAAACGGCGTCAGTAAATATCAGGACTGTAACCCAGGCAAATCGGTGAGCATCCATTCCCTGACAGTCCCTGGTCTTCAACCAAACCCTTTCTCTGTGGACCCACCTTTGGACGAAGACACAATCTCGATATACTCTCGAAGGGACTCAGTTCGCCAGTCATTCGACTCTGGGTCCAGGAAATCGGTAGATTACAGAATCCGCAATACAGCATTAGTTGTGCTGCCTGCAGCTGAGGAAAAGCCAAAGGCAGTGTTGACTAATGAAGAGTCTTTCATCAAGAACGCCATCCCGTTTATGCCAATGAAGCTGGCCGTGGTCTGCCTCATTCTCAACATATTTGTGCCGGGCGCCGGTAAGTTCACTGACATACATACAGCTCCCTACATAGTCAAATGTGAACTTAACATATTTGTGCCGGGGGCCGGTAAGTTCACTGACATACATACAGCTGCCTATATCATTAAATTTGAACTTAACATATTCGTACCGGGAGCCGGTAAATCCATGTACACACATACAGTTCCCTACATCATAAGTGTGAATTGAACATAGATGTGCCAGGCTCTGGTAAGTTCACTTACACACATACACACATACAGCCCCCTACATAATCAAATGTGAACTGAACATATTTGTACCAGGCGCGGATAAGTTCACTCGCACACATAGAGTTCCCTTCATCATAAAATGTAAAAAAAGACCCCTTTTCATGACTTTAGGCATATCGGGAAAATGTGAAGAGCGCCCATATTTTTACAGACCATCATCACTAGGTGGGTAATATGGTCAGCTATACTCCGGCCGTCTTTACTTCAACAGGACAGCCATCCTGTTACCCAATTAGGGCTGGGTCGAACTGTGACGCCCATACCATGATAAAAATCCACGCAGCCAACAGTGGGTTTCAATAGCCATGCTAGCACAATCATCAGCAGATTACTATACCAACAAGTTATGCTAGCATAACCCATCAGTAGATTACTATACCAACAAGTCATGCTAGCATAAACCATCAGTAGATTACTATACCAACAAGTTATGCTAGCACAATCCATCAGCAGATTACTATACCAACAAGCCATGCTAGCATAACCCATCAGTAGATTACTATACCAACAAGCCATGCTAGCATAACCCATCAGTAGATTACTATACCAACAAGCCATGCTAGCATAATCCATCAGTAGATTACTACACCAACAAGCCATGCTAGCATAATCCATCAGTAGATTACTATACCAACAAGCCATGCTAGCTTAATCCATCAGCAGATTACTATACCTACAAGCCATGCTAGCATAGCCCATCAGTAGATTACTATACCAATAAGTCATGCTAGCACAACCCATCAGCAGATTACTATACCTACAAGTCATGCTAGCATAATCCATTATTAGATTACTATACCAACAAGTCATGCTAGCACAACCCATCAGTAGATTAATATACCAACAAGTCATGCTAGCACAACCATCAGCAGATTACTATACCAACAAGCCATGCTAGCATAACCCGTCAGTAGATTACTATACCAACAAGCCATGCTAGCATAATCCATCAGTAGATTACTATACCAACAAGCCATGCTAGCATAACCCGTCAGTAGATTACTATAAAAGCAAGTCATGCTAGCATAACCCATCAACAGATTACTATCCCTACAAGCTATGCTAGCATAACCCATCAGCAAATTACTATACCAACAAGTCTTGCTAGCATAATCCATGAGCAGATTACTATAACCAACAAGTCATGCTAGCTTAATCCATCAGCAGATTACTATAACTACAAGTCATGCTAACACGATCCATTAGTAAATTACTATACCTACAAGTCATGCTAGCATAAACCATCAGTAGATTACTTGAAAGAGGACTGAAAAGAATTCAAGTGCAGTCAGAGTCTAGATAAAACGATCCCCCTGTGGCTTCCGGGACCCCATTGTAAGAAAACAAAAATTAGACCCGCTGTCTCATTACAAAGGCAAGTCGTAAAAGTCGACTAATTAAGGGTTTCCATTGAAGTCAGACTGCATCTGCCCGAGAGGCAAGGAACCAACAGTAAGCTATATTTGTAACTAAACTAAAACTAAACTCCAGAAGGCGACGAACAAACAAAACTTTCCATCGAAGCTCACAAAAAGCGAAAAAAAAAAAAAGAACAAGAGACAGGACGAGGATCTCAGGGGCCATATCTCTTCAATATTAAACAAATTGTGTGAGGTTTGTAGGCACATTTAGGCCTCTTCAGATGATGCGTTTCCACTGTAATAAGGACATCAGGGTGCACAACCCAAGGCGGGGCACAATGACAGTTATGACTAGGAAGACCACATCGCGGACTGACGACCCAGGGTGCGCTGAGAAGACAACATCCGACAGTCCCTGACCGACAGAGGACTGGAATAGAACAAAGCCAGAAAGAACACTGCTGACAGAAAATTCTGGCGATCTCTCTGGCAAACCTCTACACCCCAAGGTATAAGAGGAGCGACTAAGTAAGTACGTAAGACCAGTTCCCGTTGAGAAGTATCTTAAATTGAGGCCGAAAAGGAAGTTCCTCCTCTTCCCTGCAAAAAAGCATGTAAAATATTATAGAGACCATGTTTTACCAACGCAATATGATCCCGCGTTTGGTCTGCTAACGCATCAATACTTTTAGTAAAAAGCACAATGCAGACATTGTCGGCTCAGAGGAGCAGTGTCCTGTCTGTTTGCCCGTCGTAGTTTACTTCATAGACCAGCTGCCAGCCAGGGCTAAACACCTGATCTGCCCTACCTAAACATACAATTTGCATATTGTATTTGCTCGTCCAAGAATAAGAATCCTTCCAAGCGTGCTTCTCCTATTGAAGATCTCGGTACAAGAGGGATATCTGATTTGGTGTACACCACCCTACGTACGGCGTTAACAGAGGAAAGGGAGTAGCGACTACAGTCGCGCTGAAGATCAGTCATTTCCCACACAGATTTGACATTGATTTCAGAATTATATAAACAATTTCGAGCTCTTGGCTGTCAGATGTGAAAACTGTATACATAAGGGAGATGAATGGTCGTAGACCACGAGGCAGACCAAAAAGACGATGGAGAGATAATGTCCAGACAGACCTGCAAACACTTGTGTCACCAACTGGAAATAAAAGGCCAAAAGGAGAGATGAATGGAGGCGGGTGATATCTGCAGCAATGAACCTCAAGGGCTCGGAATGTTGAAGAAGAAGAAGAAGCTCTTGACTGCAAGTGTCTTAGGTCAACACTCTACCAGTGAATGCTTCACCAACAGTTTATGGAACTTTCTATCTGACTTGTGCAGGTACGGCTTTGAGTGGACTGGCCATTCTATGCTGTGGCCAACCTCGGGTGCTCAACAAGGACGACCAGATTTTGATCACGCTGTGTGCCAACTGTATGGTCGGTTTGGCCCAGCTCTGTACCATAACGTTCTTGCTGGTTGGCTGGTTTTGGTCTGTTAGCTGGGGCATTGAGATGATCATCCTTTCTGGTAAGTAAGATTATTCTTACATTTTGTTTCTACAACAGTTTTATCGTTTTCTTCTTCTGCTGCTGCTGCTGCTGCTGCTTCTTCTGCTTCTGCTTCTTCTTCTTCTTCTTCTTCTTCTTCTTCTTCTGCTTCTGCTTCTGCTTCTGCTTCTGCTTCTGCTTCTGCTTCTGCTTCTGCTTCTTCTGCTTCTTCTGCTTCTTCTTCTGCTTCTGCTTCTTCTTCTTCTTCTTCTTCTTCTTCTTCTTCTTCTTCTTCTTCTTCTTCTTCTTCTTCTTCTTCTTCTTCTTCTTCTTCTTCTTCTTCTTCTTCTTCTTCTTCTTCTTCTTCTTCTTCTTCTTCTTCTTCTTCTTCTTCTTCTTCTTCTTCTTCTTCTTCTTCTTCTTCTTCTTCTTCTTCTTCTTCTTCTTCTTCTTCTTCTTCTTCTTCTTCTTCTTCTTCTTCTTCTTCTTCTTCTTCTTCTTCTTCTTCTTCTTCTTCTGCTTCTGCTTCTGCTTCTTCTTCTTCTTCTTCTTCTTCTTCTTCTTCTTCTTCTGCTGCTGCTGATGCTGCTGCTGCTGCTGCTACTGCTGCTGCTGCTGCTGCTGCTGCTGCTTCTTCTTCTTCTTCTTCTTCTTCTTCTTCTTCTTCTTCTTCTTCTTCTTCTTCTTCTTCTTCTTCTTCTTCTTCTTCTTCTTCTTCTTCTTCTTCTTCTTCTTCTTCTTCTTCTTCTTCTTCTTCTTCTTCTTCTTCTTCTTCTTCTTCTTCTTCTTATTCTTCTTCTTCTTCTTCTTCTTCTTCTTCTTCTTCTTCTTCTTCTTGTTTCCCCGTCTGTAGACTCCGGTTGAAAATTCTGGTTCCTTCTTGCTTGCAGATCCGTTTTACAGGTCCGGCTTATGTGTATTGTTAGTTTTCCGCCTCTCAGATGGATTCCGACTTCGAGGGAGTGGCTTTTTATGACATGATGGATATGGGGCAGTGGATCTATTTCACCCCCCTCCCTCCCCACTCTTCACCTTCAGACTATGTAAACCGCGGGAG
The DNA here is from genome assembly GCA_905116865.2 of Candidula unifasciata. NCBI lineage: Eukaryota > Metazoa > Mollusca > Gastropoda > Stylommatophora > Geomitridae > Candidula > Candidula unifasciata. Next base: position 1,333,578 of record CAJHNH020000779.1, read on the forward strand.
AGGGGGATATATATTTTAGATGCATGATCATCATCATCATTATCATCGTCACCATCATCATATGCGAGAGCCCATTGCTGTTCTTCATCTTCTCCACTTCCTCTTTTACCGCTGTGGGTGTCGAGGGTCGAGGGAGATATAAGGTTCTGTTTCTAGCTCTTCTGGCTGCCTCGACCATAGGCACATCGTGCTGTTGTAGAGTTTCTCTGATGTTATCCTTCCATATTGTTCTTGGTCTACCCCGTGCTCTACGTCCTTCTTCTCTTTCTATGTATGCTTTGTATGGTATGGTGTCACAAGGCATTCTCTCTAAGTGGACAAACCATTTCACTTGCTGTCTTTGTATGTAATCCAGAATTAGTTCTGTGCCGACTTGTTCTCTTATGATCTCATTCCTGATCTTATCTCTTTTGGTCACTCCTACAGCCCTTCTCAGACATCTAATTGCTGTTGACGTGTGCAAATTACACTTTTTATAATAAAACAAAATTCAATTTAATTAACAGAAGCCGCGGTAGAGCTGCGGATAGACGATCATCTGCCAGCCTGAGGGTCTATAGTTCACATTCTTACCGAGGCTGATCCCCCCCCCCGCCCCCCTCCCCCCCCCCGCCGACTGAATCTTGTCTCCCATGTCGACACAGCCCACAATGGGTACCCGGCTATGTACTAGGAGGTAAAGGCGGATGGTGCGATGCCCACCACATCAAACAGATTGTCTGATCGGTCTACAAAAGTATGAGTCTAACATAATATACGCAGTGCAATGCTTTAGCAGTAACGATTTCTTTACTTACAGATGACAGTCGTCAAGTTATCAGAACAATTAGACATGAGACGGTCAAGACTTTTCGGACATATTATGAGAATTATTGGACTCGAGAACTTAGTAACAACTGGCAAGAGAGCTGGAGGAAGGCGAATAGATAAATATCTCAATGGCCTGGCTAGACTGGATGGGGCGAGACAATAACATTGAACTGATCCGTGATTATGGTGAAATGCCGAAACATGAGAGCCTATGCTTACGGCACGGCACATAATGAGGAACATGATTACTTACTTTACTTATTAATATAATAAACAAATCGCTGGTATATGTGTGTATTTAGTTATCTAACGTTACGTGTGCGAATATGTTCAATGGACGGTATCGGCTACATAAATTTTACATTAACCAAACAATGGCCACATGGCACACGTGAGGGAGTTAACTGAATAAGTGCAGTTGTCTTTCAAAAGACCATAATTCGTGACAATGAATTTCAGTTTCCAACCTGCCACATGCCTACTGCATTAAGCAATTGTCAGCCAATTTTTGGCTCCGCTTTGTATGGTCGATAAATGATCAAATCAGATAATGGGTCTATCAATACGGTCAAACTGCCATTTTATCACCTCAGCTGAATGTATTATAATTTAGTATTTTTATATACAATCAGACAATCAGGCAGGTTTGTGATAACAAGAATCAAACTGGCATTAAAATGTAATAGCGGCGTCCGTGGCTTAGGCGTTGCGAGTCTGACTTCTAATTGTAACGCACTGCGATCAAAACCCACTGCTGGCTGCGTGGAATTTTATCATGGTATGGGGCGTCGCGGGTCGATCTAGCCTAAAATGGGTACCAGGATGTATGTCCTGGGGAAGTAAAGATGGCCTGCGTTATGCTGACCACTTGCCCCCCCCCCCCACCCTAAAGTGCCGATTAGTCTGTAAAAATATAGTTGCTCTTCTCATATGCCCAATGAACCTTAAGGCGTGAAAAGTGATCTTTACTTTACTTACTTTACTTATTACAAAGTGTTACAAATTATTAAACTAGCCATACCATAATAAATAGCAAACTGACATTACAATGTAGTTTTACAAAATACGAATCTACACAACTGAGAGAAATAGCGGTGAACTGGTTAAACGCTCGTCTAAGGATCGAAAGGTGGCTGGTTCAAATTCGCACAGTGCTAGATTTTTTTTCTCCAAACCTGACCTTTGCTCCCAGGTCAGTCTAGTCTTAAATGGGTACCAGGTGAAATAATGAGAAGTGAAGGCGGACGACGTGGTGTTGATCACAGCACCCATCGAGGTCAATAAAATTACTAGTCTATTCTCATATAATGGCGTATAAAGGAACTTTCACTTTACCTTTATGTCCAAAAAAAGGACATTGGGCACAAAACGGTGTCTGACATCCAGGATTTGACTCTTTCTTCTGTCTATTTTTCTCTATTTCTGAAATGCCTCGCGGCGTCAGGGCAGGAAGCAATCTATTTAACCGGCCCTTCTGTTGGCTTCGTATAAAATACTTCCAGTGTCTTTGATATTTCTGCAGTCCATTTTCTGCATTTTCTACCTCTGGGTCAGTAACCGTCTTTGCATAACATTGCTCTCCGTAGGGCCCTGTCTGATGCCAGTCTTATTACATGACCAAACCACTTGAATTGTTGTCTACCTGGAAAGTTCAGTATTGGTTCTGTGCCGACTCCCCTCCTGATATCATCGTTCCTAAGTCAATCTTTCCTCGTTAGATCTAGCATAGTACCTAAACATCTCATTTCGGTCGTGACTATTTTTCTTCTGTCTTCTCATCACACGTTTGACATTGATAGATGAGGCGCTGGTTAGAATATTGTGTTGAACAGTGTTCTATTAGTGTATATTTACATGCTTGCGTTTCAAAATTGGTGCCATTTGGCCTAAAACTTGATTGGCTTTATTGCATCTTTGCTGGATTTCTTAATTAATTCTTCTGTTTTATTTGAAGTGATGACACCTTCGGATGACAAGTTAAGGGACAACAACAATCGGTCGATTTTATGTCAATTATATATTTACCTACTTTTCATTCATCGATTCACTCACTCATTTCTTCAATTATTATTCAATTCATTAACTGTACGGTTGCGCCATTTCATGTTACATAGGGCTTTCATACCATTCCTTAATTCCGTTACGTACGCCTTAGGGTTTCTGTTGGACATCCTAGAGTGCTCAATCCCTCTTTGCTGGCGCCATGCCTCGGTGCTTGGAACTAGGGCTGTACCGAATAGTGATTTTCACTATTCGGCCGAATACGAATAGCGGGACCAACTATTCGGCCGAATACGAATAGTGTATAAAATATATCTTAAAAACACACATTTATAATGTTAAATGTACGCTGAACTTTTACTTCACATAAAGTAGCACAGAATAGTCATCTTCTTCTTTAGCATTCTGAGCCCTTGAGGTTTACTGCTTGCAGATATCACTCGTCTCCATTCATCTCTCTGGCTGGCCTTATCTTCACAATTTGTGACAACATTTGTTTGCAGGTCAGGCTGGACATTATCTCTCGAACTTAGTTTTTGTATGCCTCGTGATCTACGCCTATTCCTCTCTCAGGTGTATACAGTTTTTACTTCTCTGTCAGCTGACATTCTTTCAATATGCCCAAACCATTTTAGTGTGTTAGCTCTCATAATGCCAGTGATCAATGGTGATTTAAACATATTATGTGTTACGTTGTTGCTTCTGACTCTCCATTCCCCGGTGTTAGCATCTTTGATGGGTCCAAAAATTTGTCCTAAAACTGTTTTCGAAAACCGGTAATAAGGCCTCATCTCTTTTATTTCTGCTTCAAGTTTTAGAGCCAAATAAAATGACTGGCCTTTTCAACGTTTTTTTTTATATTTTGATCTAAGTGTTGCGAGACAGACACTTTGACTTTAGCAGATGTTGAAGGGCATAGTACACTTTATTTCTAGATTGTATTATCAGATTGTATTTCTTCTCTCAGCATGTTGGAACAGTTGAAGTTTGCACCCAAGTACATATATGTTTCCGTTTGTTTGATTATCATATTATCGACTTGTATGTGGCCGGAGTTTATATTCTTTCCATGTCTAGTTAGTATTCGTACAGAAAAGTAAACATTTAAAAATATTTTATGTTCTGCATCCTTCAGTCAGTCTGTGGTAGCTAATAACTAGGATTGAAAGAATCCTAAGTATTATAACAAGTAATTAAACTTGGAAATTGTCACTGACAGCTTAGTTAATGCAGGAATGCTGCATTAGTTTTCAACAAAACAAATCGTTCCATGTTGTCAGAATTAAGCTGTGTATGCACAAGCGGGTAAGGTAACTACTATTCGTATTCGGCCCGACCACAACTTTTCGGTCGAATACCGAATAGTCAATAGGTCCCCTATTTGGCCCCGAAGCAAACACGAAGCAAATATTCGGTACAGATCTACTGGAAACTTACGGTGACTGGAGCGGTATTGATCACATCACCCACCAAGTGCCGATTAGTCTATAAAATATAGGTCTAGCCCTATATGTCCTATATGCCTGAAATCGTTGAAGAGGATCCTTTACTTATGTTGCATTAAATATCATATGAGGCCATCTGCTGCTGCTTTCATTTTAAGACCAGTTAACAACCAATACATGCTATTAGTCGGTGATTTCCAGACAAGTATGTGTATCTACACTGTGGTAGGCATTTATCGCTACAAAAAGCCGGTCTAAATGGATGCTAGGCACCGTCACTGTTCTGAGTCGTGGAAAATTTGTTGCTTATGCCAGACGGTGGCCGTTGCATTTTTGCTTCATTTGTTGACTTTTTGATCTTCTCTGGTTCGCCTGAAATAAGTTGTCTATATCAGCAATTTTGTCTCTTTTATAAATTTCACTGCTGTTATTAATTCATTCAGTGGTCCATAGAGTTTACGTTCCACTGTTTTTTTTTTCTGGCCAAAAGGTTTGCCTTAATGTGTCAAACTCGGTGCAGTCCTGGAGTACATGCTCTGCTGTCTGGGGCACCTTTCCACAGGTGCACATGGCTGATACGCCTATCTTGAATTTTGTGTACATGTGGTTACGTAATCGGTTGTAAACTGTTCTGAGGCGGATAATGACTTGTTCTGATCTGTCCAAAATAAAATAGTCGTCTTCTGCTGGGGCTGGTGGTTTCCTGATTGATTTAATGATTCTTTTCTTTTGGTGGTATGTGACTGGTACATCCGGCTGCACTTTTGTCGCGCCTTCTCCTGCCAGTTGATCAGCTTTCTCATTTCCAGGCACTCCACGATGTGATGGTATCCACTCCATTACAACTCTTTGCTGAAGGCTAAGTTGTGTCAGCAGTGTTTGCAATTCTGGTAGTTTCCTAGACTGGAGTGCTTCAAGTACTGATTTTGCATCTGTGAGCATTACCACATACTGTGAGCCAAGATTGGTATTTAGCAGTTTCTCTGTTGCTATCTTGATAGCCTGAGTTTCTGCATCATAGTTATGGCAGTACTTTACGGTTGGTACGCTGGACTTATCCCTAGTACCATCTGGAAATTCTATGTACACTCCAGCACCACCATTTCTAACTGCACTTTCTGCGGATCCATCTGTATAGACTCTGACCCATTGTTCGTGTTGGCATTCTTCATCAATATAACTGAGGGTGGCCATTCTGCGTTGTACACTATCTTGTTCTTTCTTGTCAAATATTCCTTTCACATTTGTCTTTATTTGTACTGTTAGTTTGCATTGGACAACCAATTTCTGGAAGGTCAGCAGTTTGTCAACATATTCTTTTTGCTTGATGTATAAAGCTGCTTCTTTTTAACCGTCCCAAGGCTAGGTTCTCTGACCTTTTAATTTTCTACATTCAGGAAGACCCGGTCGATGATCACTGCCTCCCAGTTGTTTTCCAACAACTCGTGTAATGTTCCATTCCAGATCTGGAGAGTGAAATGATAGGTTTGGGGTAGTAGTGGTGTGCCACGACCTCCAGTAGAATGTGGGTGGATCAGTTGGCCTATTATTAATCAGAACAAGTCTGTTCTCATCCTGCCACTCCTCCAGTTTCTCTCCTATCTGGTCTAGATGGTCATACCCCCAGCTTTGTGAGTGGCTGTTAAAGTCTCCACATAGAATCATCTTTGCTTCTACTGGGATTGTGTCTAGTGCTTGTGGACGATCACTTGGGCAGTAATACTTAAAAAAGTCTGCATTTCCACTTTGCAGTTTTAGAATCTGATATTCTGCTCCATCCATATACACTTCAGTCTGGCAGGCATTGATATTGTTCCTTACTAGAGTAAGTATTCCACCCTTTATCCTGCCTTTCCGGTCTGATCGGAAGCACTGATAACCTCTGATTTTGAAGACTGTGTCTTCGGTGAGGTGGGTTTCTTGCAGACAGCATATATGTATCTGTTCCTCATTTAGAATATTTTCTAACTCTAGCTTTTTATTTGTAATCACCTCCGCATTCCAGTGCATTATTTTGACTCCATTCTTAGTTCGGCCAGATGCTCTATTCTCATGTCCCCTGGCTCCACAGGACATTTGAGAAGGACCTCCAGTAATTTGGTTTGGGCCTCTTCGAGGCAGAGGGCCCGGCACTGCTCCTGCCTGAGAGTCCATCACAGGGCCAGCACCATAAAGTTTTGCTGATATAGACATATTTCCATGGCGTGTGTGCGTGGCATCCTGATTGCTGTGGTGCGCCTCCTGGCTGGTTGCCTCCGACTTCAGCACCTTTGTTTTGCAAGGGTAGACTGTGGTCATACTCGAGGAGAGTAGGCTCATCCCTTCGTCTTTCGCCTTTACCTCGTTTGTTGTCCCATCCAGTTTCCCGCTGGGGGTTGAAACCCCAACCTTCAACTGGATTGCTGGGAAGAACAGGGTCCACCACGTGAAGGTGAGGTAGGCTTGAGCAAGAGAGGCTAATAGACATTAAGAGTCTTGTATTGCGCATCATTGCTCCATTTGGACCCCATTTGTAGACTGAAACGATATAGTTTCGTCGCCCAGCTTCTGAGCTGAGTGCATGGCGTGATACTTTGAGCTGCGGATTTCATTTAGAATGTTTTTCAACTGTGACCAACGTGGTGGTGTGAATTGTAGATTCAGAAAATGGCGCGATACCTGTTGTCGCAATATTGGTGGTGCCATTATGTGATTAATATTGATCGCTTGTGCTAATTTGTTGGTGACTTCTGCTACCATCGATGATGAACTGCTTTTCTAATGTCGGACTGTTTGTGTTAGCACTTCGGATGGCTACCGTATGCTTTTAATGCGTGTGTATGCTAGTGCATATGCTGAGACAGCAGTCTGTCAATCTTTCCACAAAGAACTGTGATAAACATTCTGTGTGTTTTCGTTGGCACAGGAGCGGAGCAACTATAATGTGACCCGTTTGCTATAAAGCTGAAACTAAAATTACCAAGATGCACGGGTGAAAGTTTATGGTTAAAGGAGATTTCCGCTTCAACGGGCATTCAGTCGTTCCGTAATAAAAAAGGAGTTTTCTTCGACATCTCCAGTCTCCGTAATCGTTTATATTTTTATTTTTTCAAAGGATCAGCATCATCGCACACCGGTGTAACCCATACATGCTTCGTTCTTCTTCTAACTCAAGCCTGTGTCTGAGGTTTCTCAGCCCAGTGCACGAACTCTGATGTGCCGGCGAGGATCCTGAAATACTTTGGGTAGTTTTTTTATTCCCAATTTTGGCTGGGCAGCGACGTTAAGCTACTCTTTTGAATTCCAATTGCCAAGAGATTTTTTTACGTACGCAACAATACACAATGGAATCCGCTCTTACTACAAAAGACCAGAGGAAATTACTAGAAGTCTGCGAGAAAAATCCCAACCTTCATTGGGGTTTGAACCCAGGACCTCTAGCACTCAAGGCGGACAACATGCCTCGAGACCACGCTGCCTTTCCCGAAATCATATCACATGTTAATGTATGCATAGTTTGTCAAGAATGTAAATACGTCAATTTTTAAAAGATGTTTTAAGTAGGTTTATCATTCAATTTTAATTACTTAACCATGCCGCCCCCATGTGGGATGCAACTTTTCGTTATTTATAGCCACACCCTGGCTTTTGCCGGGGGCCCTAAAATATAGCTGGACGATAGATATGGCCTAACGGCTGAACGGGGTTTCTGGGACCTCTCAACGGGCGATCCTAATCCGCAAGGTAGCATTTTTTGTCACCAGGTCTTTCTCTCTTTGTGTGATGTGCTGGTGGGGTGCAACCTATATACATTCAACCATAAGTGCAGGCAAGCACAAAATCGGTGTACTTAGCTCGTGCTTCCTGCATTTAGATATAGCCCTACATGTATGAATTCTAACGTACCGCGATCGAAACCCACAGCTGGCTGCGTGGATGGCTACCCTCAGAATAACGGGCACATATTATGGCAGCCAAAACACACCCTAACAGGGCCTCAGTCACATGTAAATTGAGGGTATCTCCCACGCCGCCCGTAGCGGGGCTAAACTAGATGGCTGGGACATTTTTGCGTAGCGGCGTGTGAGATACCTTCGGCGATGGCAGCATAAGTTCGCAATTTATATGTGGCTGAGGCCCTGTTAGGGTGTGCTTTTGGCCGCCATAATATATGTGTCTATCTGGCCGGCTAGGTTGTGTCCTCTCATTGTGCAGGTTTGGATCTGTCATCTCCTTCTGTGTCTTTGAGGTTTCAGTCCCACTGAACTGGGACGAGAAGTCCTCACTATAAGAAGACTGGTAAACAAACATCGAACCGGGGCGAGTCGTGCTCACTACATGAAGACTATTGAACCGGCAATGAACTAGGGCGAGCAGTGCTCACTAAAGACGGCTGGTGAACAAACATCGAACTGAAGCGAGCAGTACTCACTACAAGAAGACTGAAAACCTACATCTAACTGGCGCCCGCATTGTTTACTACAAGAAGGCTGGTAAACTAGCAATTAACTGGGGCGAGCAGTGCTCACTACAAGAAGACTGGCGAAACGGCAATGAACTGGGGCGAGCAGTGCTCACTACAAGAAGACTGGCGAAACGGCAATGAACTGGGGCGAGCAGTGCTCACTACAAGAAGCCTGGCGAAACGGCAATGAACTGGGGCGAGCGGTGCTCACTACAAGAAGACTGGCGAACCAACATTGAACTGATGCGAGCAGTGCTCACTACAAGAAGATTGGTGAAACTACATTGAACTGGGGCGAGCCGTGCTCATTACAAGAAGACTAGTGAACGAACATCAAAATGGAGGGGGCAGGGCTCACTACAAAAAGGCAACCTAACAGAAATAAACACCAGCCTGTACAACGCATTGGGAAAAAAGCTCATAAACGATCCTTTCATCTTCCCTCCTCCCCACCCTACCCCAACACCTAGCTGAGGTAAATGGTCGAGGATAGAAGAAGAAGAAGAAGAAGAAGAAGATGAAGATGAAGAAGATGAAGAAGCAGATGAAGAAGAAGAAGAAAATGGTTGCTACGGAAAGTATCCTATTTAATATACATGTTGTCCTTGTAAAGATTGAACAGCCTTAAAAGTCTATGGTTAATCACCAGCAAGGAGATCAAAATTAGAATTTTGAGAGCCTGCATCTTCCCTGTGGCTACGTACGGATGTGAGTCGTGGACTTTCTCTCAGTCCTTAAGAAAGAGAATAGGGGCCTTTGAGCTGAAAAGCTATAGAAAGATTCTCAGAGTATCCTGGACAAAGAAATGAGAAATATTGACATTTTAAAAAGATCTGAAATCAAGAAAGATTGGCTAATAAACAGCATCCTGTCTCGTAAGCTGAAATATTTTGGTCATATCAAGCGCCACGACGGATTGGAAAAAAATTATAGCAGAAGGCATGGAACCAGGAAGAAGGGGCAGGGACCGACCGACACGAAGATGGGCACAGGATATAAGTGACTCCTTGAGTGTGAAAGTGCATGAGGCGGAAGAATTGGCGAGAGACCGAGTTTCTTTCAGGCAGACTGTGATTAGAGCGACGTTCTGTAAAGAACTTGCTACATGATGATAATGATGTCCTTGTAGAAGTTTCAGCTCAGGCTATCTTTCAGCGCATTGTCGAAGTATGGGAATATGATTACACAACTTAATTTTAACGCATTCTTTTAATTATAAGGCTAAATCTAATCGATTGTAATATAATTTATTTGTGTGTTTTGGAAATTAAGCAATTGTTGCTTGATTTTCATTTGTTACGTTACACTGAGAAATGTATGAACAGTTGATCAGACTGCTCTCTCTCTCTTTCTCTCTCTCTCTCCTTTCTCTCTCTCTTTCTCTCTCTCCTTTCTCTCTCTCTTTCTCTCTCTCTCTGTCTCACTATCCTTTGTCTCTCTTTTTCTCTCTCTCGTTTCTCTCTCTCCTTTCTCTCTCTCTCTCTCTCTCTCTCTCTCTCTCTCTCTCTTTCTCTCTCTCTCTCTCTCTACTGCTGCTGCTGTTTGTTTTGTTTTCATTTAATGCTTCCCATCTGCGCATATATTGGGAAACACTGGTTTCAATGTTTCCTTATTTATTCTAACTACTCTTCTACGTTTTCTATATGCCCGTTACAAACTCCAGTTGAGTGTTTGCTTACTCCATATCGAGATATTACTTCCTACAAAACTTGCCTATCGACTCTGTCGAATGCTTTTTTCCTGGACTAGGAATGCCACACACAAACAAAAGTTCTTATAGATTTGTTGTTCTTTTCAAATAACTTTTTGAGTATATGTACAGCCAACTGTAGTTTCATCAGTGGCCTCAGATTTGTTTGTATTATCTTGTGCATATTGCCAGTCAATGAGAACAGTTTGTTGTAACCATGTTAATTTAGTGTAGCGGGGAGCCACTAGGGTGTAGCAGGGAGCCACTAGGTTGTAGCAGGGAGTCACTAGGTTGTAACGGGGAACCACTAGGATGTAGCGGGGAGCCAAGGTTGTAGCGGGGAGCCAATAGGGTGTAGTAGGGAGCCACTAGGGTGTAGTAGGTAGCCACTAGGGTGTAGCAGGGAGCCACTAGGTTGTAGCAGGGAGCTACTAGGTTGTAACGGGGAACCACTAGGATGTAGCGGGGAGCCAAGGTTGTAGCGGGGAGCCAATAGGGTGTAGTGGGGAGCCAATAGGGTGTAGCGGCTAGACACTGGCCTGCGAATCGGAAGGTCCTTCAATCCGTCTTTGCTGGCACCATGCCTCGGTGCTAGGAACTAGGGCTGTACCGAATAGTGATTTTCACTATTTGGCCGAATACGAATAGCGGGACCAACTATTCGGCCGAATACGAATACGAAAAGTGAAAAAAATATATCTAAAAAACACACATTTATAATGTCAAATGTATGCTGAACTTCTACTTACTACTGATGACTACTGCTACTATTCTTTCCCACCAGTCGTGGTATGGCGAAAATAATGCATTATTGCACAACAAATATTACAATCAAACAATCAAACACCTAATTAAAACAGTACGCAGGTAACCAAGTAGCCAGTTAAACAGATATCCAGTTAACCAAACATTTAGTGTCACAACCAAGTAGCAAGCTAAACTGATATCCAGTTAACCAAACATTTAGT
>CAJHNH020000779.1:1352640-1357640 GCA_905116865.2 Candidula unifasciata
AACACGGGGAACTGAATTAAAGTGTCACCACAACATGAGGAACTGTATTAAAGGGTCGCCACAACATGAGAAACTGTATTAAAGGGTCGCCACAATATTTGAAACTGTATTAAAGGGTCCCCACAACACGAGGAACTGAATTAAAGGGTCGCCACAACATGGGTAACTGTATTAAAGGGTCACCACAACATGAGGAACTGTATTAAAGGGCCGCCACAACATAGGGAACTGGATTAAAGGGTCGCCACAATATGTGGAACTGTATTAAAGGGTCCCCACAACATGGGGAACTGATTTAAAGGGTCGCCACAACATGGGGAACTGTACTAAAGGGTCACCACAACAAGAGGGACTGTATTAAAGGGTCGCCACAATATGGGGAACTAGATTAAAGGGTCGCCACAATATGTGGAACTGTATTAAAGGGTCTCCACAACATGGGGAACTGAATTAAAGGGTCGCCACAACATGGGGAACTGTATTAAAGGGTCGCCACAATATGTGGAACTGTATTAAAGGGCCCTCACAACATGGGGAAGTGTATTAGAGGGTCGCCACAACATGGGGAACTGTATTAAAGGGTCGCCACAATATGTGGAACTGTATTAAAGGGCCCCCACAACACGAGGAACTGAATTAAAGGGTCGCCACAACATGGGTAACTGTATTAAAGGGTCACCACAACATGAGGAACTGTATTAAAGGGTCGCCACAACATGGAGAACTGTATTAAAGGGTCACCACAACATGAGGAACTGTATTAAAGGGTCGCCACAACATGGGGAACTATATTAAAGGGTCGCCACAATATGTGGAACTGTATTAAAGGGCCCCCACAACACGAGGAACTGAATTAAAGGGTCGCCACAACATGGGTAACTGTATTAAAGGGTCACCACAACATGAGGAACTGTATTAAAGGGTCGCCACAACATGGAGAACTGCATTAAAGGGTCACCACAACATGAGGAACTGTATTAAAGGGTCGCCACAACATGGAGAACTGTATTAAAGGGTCCCCACAACATGGGGAACTGAATTAAAGTGTCACCACAACATGAGGAACTGTATTAAAGGGTCGCCACAACACGGGGAACTGTATTAAAGGGTCGCCACAACATGAGGGTACTGTATTAAAGGTCGCCACAACATGAGAAACTGTATTAAAGGGTCCCCACAACACGAGGAACAGAATTAAAGGGTCGCCACAACATGAGAAACTGTATTAAAGGGTCGCCACAACACGAGGAACAGAATTAAAGGGCCCCCACAACATGAGGAACAGAATTAAAGGGCCCCCACAACATGAAGAACTGTATTAAAGGGCCCCCACAACATGAGAAACTGTATTAAAGGGCCCCCACAACATGAGAAACTGTATTAAAGGGCCCCCACAACATGAGAAACTGTATTAAAGGGCCCCCACAACATGAGAAACTGTATTAAAGGGCCCCCACAACATGAGAAACTGTATTAAAGGGCCCCCACAACATGAGGAACTGTATTAAAGGGTCCCCACAACATGAGGAACTGTAATAAAGGGTCCCCACAACATGAGGAACTGTATTAAAGGGTCCCCACAACATGAGGAACTGTATTAAAGTGTCCCCACAACATGAGGAACTGTATTAAAGGGTCCCCACAACATGAGGAACTGTATTAAAGGGTCCCCACAACATGAGGAACTGTATTAAAGGGTCCCCACAACATGAGGAACTGTATTAAAGGGTCCCCACAACATGAGGAACTGTATTAAAGGGTCCCCACAACATGAGGAACTGTATTAAAGGGTCACCACAACATGGGGAGCTGTATTAAAGGGTCGCCACAACATGGGCAACTGTATTAAAGGGTCGCCACAACATGGGTAACTGTATTAAAGGGTTGCCACAACATGGAGAACTGTATTAAAGGGTCGCCACAACATAGGGAACTGTATTAAAGGGTCGCCACAACATGGGGAACTGTATTAAAGGGTCGCCACAACATGGGGAACTGTATTAAAGGGTCGCCACAACATGGGGAACTGTATTAAAGTTTCGCCACAACATGGGGAACTGTATTAAAGGGTCGCACAACATAGGGAACTGTATTAAAGGGTCCTCACTACACGGGGAACTGCATTAAAGGGTCTCCACAACATGGTGAACTGTATTAAAGGGTCGCACGACATGGGGAACTGTATTAAAGTATCGCCACAACATGGGGAACTGTATTAAAGTATCGCCACAACATGGGGAACTGTATTATTAAAGGGTCGCATCTTTTGGAAGGTGAGAACCAGAGCTCTAGAGTCATTCAAAGACCACGCAGACGTCGCAGAGACAGTCCTGGGGAACCCTTTACACGTGCCCAGTTGATAAGTTCCTAGGGTGTTTAACGGAATATTTGGGACTTGCCTTGTTGGATTGGCATCCATCATGCTATTACTCTAATCCCACTGTTGTCAATTACTGAGACAGCTAAGCCAGACTCTTACAGCACAAGACAATTCCAATCAGTAAAAATATCTCATATAAGGCACATTCATTCAATCCTATGCTCCCAGTGAGTGCCAGACAGAAACAGTCACAACAAATCAGAACAGAAAATTAGTAGCCTATTGAAACCAGGTGTCTGAGAATGGCTGCAGGAGTGACAAAAGCGATCAGATCAGGAATGATGTCATAAGAGAAAAGGTCGGCACAGAACCATTTCTAAACTACACACACAGATAACGAATCAAATGGTTTGCCTCATTTGCGACGCCATGCCATACAAGACATACAGCAAAAGAGAAGAAGGCCTTAGAACAGAAGGTAGACTAAGAACAAAACATAAAGAACTCTGTAACAACATGATGTGTCTAAGGTCGAGGCGACCCAATGAACAAGAAGCCGAACCTTTTTTTTCACCTCGACTCTCAGAGAGTTAAAAGAGGAAGCAAAGAAGAAGAAAAAGAAGAAAAAGAAGAAGGGTTGTTAAACAGACATCAACACCTCCACACCCATCATCATCATCATCATCATCATTATGGGATTGTGCCATATTTTGACACAAAAGGTTCACAGCCTATTTCTCCATTCCGTTCTATCCTGTAAAATCCCTTCAACATCACAGATGGAATCCAGTCCCTAAATTTTAGCCTCTCTAATAAACGTTGGTTTTAGTGTTTCTTGTAGACGTTCTCAACCCATTTATTTAGAATGTTTGTGGTGATTCTCTCCTGGTACGGTAACGCTTACACATGCAAACTGACTCCGCCTCGCCACTGACCAACGGCCTCTTTATTCCTCCTTTTCTCTTTTGTTTTTAATTCAACGACAACCAACAGTTTGCCTAACACGGATGCGTGGAGTATCAGGCATCTTTAGAACCAACAGACAAGTGTATTTAAAGGGGGGGGGGGGGGAGGAAAAAAGGGGGTGGGGGGGGGGGGGTTGATGTGACAAAAAGTTCATAATTGTCTAAGCGACCTTATTACAGCTTGACTATACAGAGAAGATTTATACCTCTTTGGTGTTGCGACCTCGCTTCGTAATACCGGCATGCCGGGTTCGATCAAGAAGCAGACGATTTGGCCGCCGAACGCTTTGCGCTGGTTTCGAAAGTCGTATCGAAAGCTGACTTTTAAGAAAGCAATGGCAAACTACTGAACGTAAATTTGCCTAGAGAAAAACCACAACAGGCACACACAAAAATGCTGGGGTTTTATGCAACGTTCTGTACAGGGCCCGGAACTAACTTTGTTTAAACATATTTATTTTTATTTCGAATACATTATTTCATTTTTTGTTTTTGCTATTCAACACATTACTACTACACCCACTACTACTACCACCACCACCACCACCACCACCACTACTGCTACTACTACTACTACTACTACTACTACTACTACTACTACTACTACTACTACTACTACTACTACTACTACTACTACTACTACTACTACTACTACTACTACTACTACTACTACTGCTGCTACTACTACTACTGCTACTACTACTGCTACTACTACCACCACCACTACTACTACTACTACTACTACTACTACTACTACTACTACTACTACTACTACTACTACTACTACCACCACTACTACTACCACTACTACTACTACTACTACTACTACTACTACTACTACTACTACTACTACTACTACTACTACTACTACTACTACTACTACTACTACTACCACCACTACTACTACCACTACTACTACTACTTCTACTACTACTACTACTACTACTACTACTACTACTACTACTACTACTACTACTACCACCACTACTACTACTACTACCACCACTACTACTACTACTACTACTACTACCACCACCACTACTACTACTACTACTACCACCACCGCCACTACTGCTAATGCTACTATTACGCACTTAAACAATGATTAGGTCTGTTGAAAGCTACTTAAAAATGTGTATGTTGTTTGACCCCTTCTCCATCTCTCGTTAGAAGGCCAGAATGTTTTTTTTGTGTGTGTGCGTCAGCATCACTGCTCATTCATCACACTATCTATATTAGTCACTGTCATTGATTTGCTGTCTACACTTCTTCTCCACCCAAACTTACCGTCCACACTTCTCCTCCACCCACACTTACCGTCCACACTTCTCCTCCACCCACACTTACCGTCCACGCTTTTTCTTCACCTCCACCTCCACCTTCTGTCCACACTTTTCCTCCACCTACTGTCCACACTTCTACTCCACCTTCTGTCCACACTTCTACTCCACCTTCTGTCCACACTTCTACTCCACCTTCTGTCCACACTTCTACTCCACCTACTGTCCACACTTCTCCTCCACCTACTGTCCACACTTCTCCTTCACCTACTGTCCACACTTCTACTCCACCTTCTGTCCACACTTCTACTCCACCTTCTGTTCACACTTCTACTCCACCTTCTGTCCACACTTCTACTCCACCTTCTGTCCACACTCCACCTCCACCTTCTGTCCACACTTCTACTCCACCTACTGTCCACACTTCTCCTCCAC
>CAJHNH020000779.1:1365140-1370140 GCA_905116865.2 Candidula unifasciata
ACCACAAACCGGTATCTAAACAACCTGCATAGTGGGTCTTAAAACTCAAAGTCTGACAGTTGGGTTTATATAAACAGACAGAGGAACCGGACTAACTCAGTGGTTAGCTGCTCGCCTGTTGACCAAGGTTCAAATCAGAGTGAAGTCGGATTTTTTTCTTCTCAAGAAGTGACTTTAGCGACCAGCTAGGATCCAGCTTAAAATGGATACATTATAATGTCATGGGAAGTAAAGAGGGCCGGCGTGTTGAAGTCAATATTAGTAATAAAGTGCTGATTGGTCTGTACAAATATGAATCTAGCATACAAATGGATAAAAGATATAGATAGTCGAGTGGATTATTCCCCGCCTGGTTTCCGCCACTCCATGTTTTTGAAGACGCAGTATAATCTTGTACTTCTGGCATAATTCCCAGGTATCTTCCTGTACAGTAAAACCGGCCCAGCAAAGTTGTAATCAACACCAATGCCTCTCCAAAAACACGTCAATGTCGACTAAATAGGAGCTTTTCCTTCGAAGTCGGAGTGCACTTGTCTGAAAGGCAAGGAATTAACAGTCTTCATATAATTTAGCTAGATCTGTAAAACGGATGTGCACGTAAAACTCAAGCTCTGGGAAAAAGCCCTAAGTCCAACAGTGGAAAAACTACCAAATCTTTCTGCGGGAGTTTACGCTAAGAAGAGGAGAAGAAGCAACAGCATTTAGAAAAATGTAAAGAACAGACGGCAAACACTTCAGACATCCAGCAAACACAACGTACCAGGAAGCTGGGGAAGAAAAGACACTTACTGGACGGAGAGTGAGCACTGTTTACACATCCCCTGCACATCGACAGTCACGCGAGAGAGTCTGGCATGAAATCAATGTTGCATGCTTCTAGGATATTAGCTGTCGTTGGCACAGTATCGTGTGGGTTCTAACAGTGCTGACACAAGTAGGTAGATGGCTGTATTAAACCCTGTGTGGATTATAACAGTGCTGACACAAGTAGGTAGATGGCTGTATTAAACCCTGTGTGGATTATAACAGTGCTGACACAAGTAGGTAGATGGCTGTATAACCTTGTGTCTGTTCTAACAGTGCTGACACAAGTAGGTAGATGGCTGTATAACCTTGTGTCGGTTCTAACAGTGCTGACACAAGTAGGTAGATGGCTGTATAACCTTGTGTCGGTTCTAACAGTGCTGACACAAGTAGGTAGATGGCTGTAGAAAACCCTGTGTGGGTTCTAACAGTGCTGACACAAGTAGGTAGATGGCTGTAGAAAACCCTGTGTGGGTTCTAACAGTGCTGACACAAGTAGGTAGATGGCTGTATAACCTTGTGTCGGTTCTAACAGTGCTGACACAAGTAGGTAGATGGCTGTGTAACCTTGTGTCGGTTCTAACAGTGCTGACACAAGTAGGTAGATGGCTGTAGAAAACCCTGTGTGGGTTCTAACAGTGCTGACACAAGTAGGTAGATGGCTGTAGAAAACCCTGTGTGGGTTCTAACAGTGCTGACACAAGTAAGTAGATGGCTGTATAACCCGGTGTGGGTTCTATCAGTGCTGACACAAGTAGGTAGATGGCTGTATAACCTTGTGTGTGTTCTAACAGTGCTGACACAAGTAGGTAGATGGCTGTATAACCTTGTGTCGGTTCTAACAGTGCTGACACAAGTAGGTAGATAGCTGTATAACCTTGTGTCGGTTCTAACAGTGCTGACACAAGTAGGTAGATGGCTGTATAACCTTGTGTCGGTTCTAACAGTGCTGACACAAGTAGGTAGATGGCTGTATAACCTTGTGTCGGTTCTAACAGTGCTGACACAAGTAGGTAGATGGCTGTATAACCTTGTGTGGGTTCTAACAGTGCTGACACAAGTAGGTAGATAGCTGTATAACCCTGTGTCGGTTCTAACAGTGCTGACACAAGTAGGTAGATGGCTGTATAACCCTGTGTGGGTTCTAACAGTGCTGACACAAGTAGGTAGATAGCTGTATAACCCTGTGTCGGTTCTAACAGTGCTGACACAAGTAGGTAGATAGCTGTATAACCCTGTGTGGGTTCTAACAGTGCTGACACAAGTAGGTAGATAGCTTTATAACCCTGTGTCGGTTCTAACAGTGCTGACACAAGTAGGTAGATGGCTGTATAACCTTGTGTGGGTTCTAACAGTGCTGACACAAGTAGGTAGATGGCTGTATAACCCTGTGTCTGTTCTAACAGTGCTGACACAAGTAGGTAGATGGCTGTATAACCCTGTGTGGGTTCTAACAGTGCTGACACAAGTAGGTAGATGGCTGTGTAACCCTGTGTCTGTTCTAACAGTGCTGACACAAGTAGGTAGATAGCTGTATAACCCTGTGTCGGTTCTAACAGTGCTGACACAAGTAGGTAGATGGCTGTATAACCTTGTGTGGGTTCTAACAGTGCTGACACAAGTAGGTAGATAGCTGTATAACCCTGTGTCTGTTCTAACAGTGCTGACACAAGTAGGTAGATGGCTGTATAACCCTGTGTGGGTTCTAACAGTGCTGACACAAGTAGGTAGATGGCTGTATAACCCTGTGTGGGTTCTAACAGTGCTGACACAAGTAGGTAGATGGCTGTATAACCCTGTGTGGGTTCTAACAGTGCTGACACAAGTAGGTAGATGGCTGTATAACCCTGTGTGGGTTCTAACAGTGCTGACACAAGTAGGTAGATGGCTGTATATGGTTCTAACAGTGCTGACACAAGTAGGTAATAAAACCTGTGTGGGTTCTAACAGTGCTGACACAAGTAGGTAGATGGCTGTATAACCCGGTGTGGGTTCTATCAGTGCTGACACAAGTAGGTAGATGGCTGTATAACCTTGTGTGTGTTCTAACAGTGCTGACACAAGTAGGTAGATGGCTGTAGAAAACCCTGTGTGTGTTCTGACAGTGCTGACACAAGTAGGTAGATAGCTGTATAACCCTGTGTCGGTTCTAACAGTGCTGACACAAGTAGGTAGATGGCTGTATAACCTTGTGTGGGTTCTAACAGTGCTGACACAAGTAGGTAGATGGCTGTATAACCTTGTGTCGGTTCTAACAGTGCTGACACAAGTAGGTAGATGGCTGTATAACCTTGTGTCGGTTCTAACAGTGCTGACACAAGTAGGTAGATGGCTGTATAAAACCCTGTGTGGGTTCTAACAGTGCTGACACAAGTAGGTAGATGGCTGTATAAAACCCTGTGTCGGTTCTAACAGTGCTGACACAAGTAGGTAGATGGCTGTATAAAACCCTGTGTGGGTTCTAACAGTGCTGACACAAGTAGGTAGATGGCTGTATAAACCCTGTGTCGGTTCTAACAGTGCTGACACAAGTAGGTAGATGGCTGTATAACCTTGTGTGGGTTCTAACAGTGCTGACACAAGTAGGTAGATGGCTGTATAAACCCTAGATGCTGACACAAGTAAACCCTGTGTCGGTTCTAACAGTGCTGACACAAGTAGGTAGATGGCTGTATAACCCTGTGTGGGTTCTAACAGTGCTGACACAAGTAGGTAGATGGCTGTATAACCCTGTGTCGGTTCTAACAGTGCTGACACAAGTAGGTAGATGGCTGTAAACCCTGTGTCGGTTCTAACAGTGCTGACACAAGTAGTAGATGGCTGTATAACCCTGTGTGGGTTCTAACAGTGCTGACACAAGTAGGTAGATGGCTGTATAAAACCCTGTGTGGGTTCTAACAGTGCTGACACAAGTAGTAGATGGCTATATAACCCTGTGTCGGTTCTAACAGTGCTGACACAAGTAGGTAGATGGCTGTATAAAACCCTGTGGGTTCTAACAGTGCTGACACAAGTAGGTAGATGGCTGTATAAAACCCTGTGTGGGTTTAAACAGTGCTGACACAAGTAGGTAGATGGCTGTATAACCTTGTGTCGGTTCTAACAGTGCTGACACAAGTAGGTAGATGGCTGTATAAAACCCTGTGTCGGTTCTAACAGTGCTGACACAAGTAGGTAGATATCTGTATAAAACCCTGTGTGGTTTCTAACAGTGCTGACACAAGTAGGTAGATGGCTGTATAACCTTGTGTCGGTTCTAACAGTGCTGATGCAAGTAGGTAGATGGCTGTATTAAACCCTGTGTGGGTTCTAACAGTGCTGACACAAGTAGGTAGATGGCTGTATTAAACCCTGTGTAGGTTCTAACAGTGCTGACACAAGAAGGTAAATGGCTGTATAAAACCATGTGTGGGTTCTAACAGTGCTGACACAAGTAGGTAGATGGCTGTATAAAACCCGGTGTGGGTTCTAACAGTGCTGACACAAGTAGGTAGATGGCTGTATAAAACCCTGTGTGGGTTCTAACAGTGCTGACACAAGTAGGTAGATGGCTGTATAACCTTGTGTCGGTTCTAACAGTGCTGACACAAGTAGGTAGATGGCTGTATAAAACCCTGTGTGGGTTCTAACAGTGCTGACACAAGTAGGAAGATGGCTGTATAAAACCCTGTGTGGGTTCTAACAGTGCTGACACAAGTAGGTAGATGGCTGTATAAAACCCTGTGTGGGTTCTAACAGTGCTGACACAAGTAGGTAGATGGCTGTATAACCTTGTGTCGGTTCTAACAGTGCTGAAACAAGTAGGTAGATGGCTGTATTAAACCCTGTGTGGGTTCTAACAGTGCTGACACAAGTAGGTAGATGGCTGTATTAAACCCTGTGTCGGTTCTAACAGTGCTGACACAAGAAGGTAGATGGCTGTATAAAACCCTGTGTCGGTTCTAACAGTGCTGACACAAGTAGGTAGATGGCTGTATAAAACCCTGTGTGGGTTCTAACAGTGCTGACACAAGTAGGTAGATGGCTGTATTAAACCCTGTGTGGGTTCTAACAGTGCTGACACAAGTAGGTAGATGGCTGTATAAAACCCTGTGTGGGTTCTAACAGTGCTGACACAAGTAGGTAGATGGCTGTATAAAACCCTGTGTCGGTTCTAACAGTGCTGACACAAGTAGGTAGATGGCTGTATAAAACCT
>CAJHNH020000779.1:1375140-1387612 GCA_905116865.2 Candidula unifasciata
TACAGATATAACTTATCCGTATGCCGACTGTTTCTTGCTCACCCGGCAGATGCACTCCGACTTCGAAGGAAGCTCCCGGTTTGTCGACTCTTGAGACATGCTTGTTAGGGAGGCAGTAGGTCTGTTCTTGTTTTCCCCATGATGGGACCCCGGAACCCACCCAGGGAACTCATTGTACTGAATATGATCCATAATGAATGAAAAGAGAGGTTGCCACAGTCCCCAAAAATGTCTATGTCCCGACCTCTTGCTGCCGGACGTTCAGTTTTGTCAGCACTGTCCCTGTTGTTTTCAATGACATGATTCACTGGCTCGAAAAATGCTTTGGAACTCTGCATTTGCCAGTTTGTCACGGTTTTCTCCCATGACAAATGAAAGATGTAACTGGATCCAACTTTCTCAAGATTCACAGTTGACAGAAGTAACCAGCTGTGTCGGCTGAGATGTCCTCGGAAGATGATGTCGTTTTCTCTTCACCGCGGCTAAGGTTCGAAAGTTCCTGTCGGCTGTACAAACTACTGTTTTTATTATACCATTTTTGTGTGATTCGGGGGGGGGGGGGGGTGGTGTCTTTGAGCCTGAGGATGTACGGCCGCATGGCTAGTGCTGTCGCCACGGTTGTGCAGGTGAGGTTTTTATTTGGCCCGCGACAGAAAAATTCCCAAGCCTAACCGAAGATTCGAACCCGGGTCTCCGAATGAGAGACCAGCGTTCTAACCGTTTGGCCAGTCGCTCCTCCCTGTGGGTTGTAACACGTGGAAGTCTAGGAATGAGCTGAGAGTATGGTACGCATACCCCCGCTCTCCGCCTCACCCCCCCCCCCACCCCCATCTTACGCATCTTGTACATGAGATGGGCGGTTATCAGGTGGCATAATTATTGTTTGAATGCATGCAAATAATAATAATGTGCTAAGTAACAAACAAACATAACAATGTTGGAAATAATGTGCAATGTATAAACACATACGTACATAATGAACTTCTATACGTGGTAGGTGTGAGTGTGGGGTGGGGAAGGGAGGTGGACAATAAGTGCCCTTGGAAGCTGTCTAGTGAGCTCTGCCTCTCTGCCCCTAAAACTTTTTCTTGGGGAGGGGGGGGGGGGGTAGGCAGGAGAGGGTCTTAGCGTATTTATTATTATGTTTCTTTGTCGCTATGATATGTTTTAACAGTTTATTCTCCGTCATCTGTGATTTCTGTTCTCCTGACCTGCATGCACAAACAACACAACCGTTGGTATGAACAGCCAAGTCAGCAAAGCAACGTCAGTCAGAACACATCAGTCTGTCACAGAGAAGACGTTAACTAAAACAATGAGCTGAAATTCTTCCTGTTGTAAATATTGCTCAGCAAATAAATGTTCACACATATTACGCAATACTTTATCCTCCCTCTGAGAGTCAGTTTTTAGATGTATGGGAGAGTAGGCTGATAATGGCTGTCAGTAAAACATGTACCACTCGTTTCTCAATGTTACAAAACAAAGTTCGGAATGAGCTGCTCTGGAATGTTACGAAACTAACCGGCATTTTAACTTGTTCGGTTCGAACAGAACTGAACTGCTTTAGCACAACTGTCGGAGTTTGACCAGTGTGGTTGCAGCTGCCTGGCTGTTGTTTGCTAGTGTTGATCACGTGTTCATTAGTGGTTTGTGTTGTTTCACATAATATGTTCTTTTTTTTTTGACTTTGGTGGAAGTCACAATTCACTAACGTCTGCCGGAAGCTGGACACGTATACAGGTAAGTTTCAGTGTAGAAAATTGACACCATCATCATCATTATCATCAGTCAGCAGGTCTTTTACATAAAATAGCCTTCATGCCTGAGAGTATTTTTTTCTCTAGCCAATTCTCCAGCCCAGTGTGCTTTCAAAGCCAATACATCCTCAGTGTCTTGTATTCTCTCTCGCAAAGGTTTGTCTGTGACCCGTTTTCCGGATAATGTATCCTTCATCACCGCTATCACCAGGCTACCATGACGTTTAACAATGCCAGAATTACTCGGGCTTTCAGGACAGGATGCTGTTTATTAGCCAATTCTCCTAGAGTTGAGTTGAGTCAAGAATTGACTTCACAGCACTCTGTCCCCATCTTCAGCAGCCTGCGCAAAGTTCCAGTACTAATCATAATGGTCTTAAACTGGTCCATGTTCGTCTTGCCATTCCTCTGAGTCTAGTGAGCCGGCCAGAACGTCTGATCACACCCAGGTGCATCATTCTCTCCAGGCCATAATAATCTAGGGCGATTCTTCTCAATGCTCAGACCATGTAAGATGTCTATGTTTTTCTAGACTAAAACTGTCTTAGCACACACATCAAAGAATAACGACTGAAATAGCCCACAGTAACAAGAGCATTAGGAATAGTATGTTATTAGTATGCTAAATGCAGACAATATGCAGAGGATATGCACACTGTTGGAAGACAAGCAGTACTGATCGTCATCATCACCATCAGTGTCGTTGTTGACAGCATTATGAATAAATACTTCAAGAAGTAAACATTAGGAATGACAGATTACAGAAGAACATATTCACACGTTTAGACACACCTCAATCTCTCTCACACACATATATACATACGTTCATACATACATATATATTAGGCATGTATGGCGGTGTGTGTATATGCATGTGTTTGTGTGTATGTGTATTTTATACGATCACATCTAGTCGGCTTCGAGATTTGGTAGGGGAATCCTCAGAAGTTCCTTATAATATGGGGGGGGGGGGGGGGGGTTAGTAAAAGTCGCTATTCATTTAACACTAGCCCTAACCCCCCCCCCCCCCTTTTTCCATAATATCGTACTGTCCAGATAACCCCCTAGGGATCCCTAGGAATTGCCTACGAAATCTCGAAGCCGACAAGATGTAAAAAATTAAAACTACCCACAGATGTACGAACACACACCATAATTCCAACAACTCAACATATCAGCACCACATTTTGTCCCCCTCCCACAACCTCATCCGGTAATCACCACTGACCTTTACCAAGCTTACACACCGGAAGTCAGAACCTCAGTTTCGTTTCTGACATGCTAATCACTTATAGTTTACACATCACCGCGATCTGACACACCCTCCCTCACCCACCGCCACTGTCCCTTGTATGTGCCATCAAAGTGAACGCTGGTCGTGGTTAGACATTCTGATTTGCCTTGTGTGTTACACTTTGACATGCCGAATTTTGTTTTCATTTACTAAATAGTAAGTCATGTGATTATTGTTGTGTCCATTTTGTGACGTTAACGGCATGTTTTGTTGACGTCATGCGGCAAATTTGGGAAGAAAAGCCTTCAAAATTGTGTTTATCTTCTCTTTTACAGTTCATCGTGTGTCTGTGACCTACTTTATTATCTACTTCCTCTGTCTCCTTGGGTAGGCCAGCTAACAGACTTAACTACCCTAAAACACACTTAAAACACACCCCTGTTGAGTACACACGTAATATTTAAGGTACAAAGAACAATTCAAACTGAAGCACACATCTGCTGAATTGACGTACCTTGATCCGAAACGTCGGTGGTGATAGCTTTTATTTTCACTATCCACCCCGAGCCGTTTCCATGGATGTACCAGAGGACTCGATTCCACCTCACCGTCGTACAGCACTAACTAAGCTGCCGTCCTCGCCATGCGAGACTCAGTGGCACGCATAAGGTGAGTGATCTAAGTATAAATGGGCAGTGTTAACGCCACCAACAATGCATGTCAACATTAACTACCTGCTTAACAGATGTTGCCTGAAAACTACTACTAAAATAAACTATAATAGTAATACTACTATATTTTGACTGAGGGTCAACTCGTTCATATGTGATGATTCACTATCATCACACCTACTCATCCCGCAACCAATCTGGCCTCGTAACACTGCGTAAAAAATCTTTTAAACGTATCGCGATAAGGCCCGTGGTAGAGTAGGTACTATATGTCGGTGTGAAAGGCAACGAAAGGATGGGTGATCTTGCAGGCAAAGCCACCCTAGCAATGGAGCTTCTATGGACATAATCAATGCTATACGCGAGGCAGCACATGCTTAAGATATCAAAAGTGAAGATGGTAATTTCTCTCTAACTTGACTGCGAGGTCTAGCTATACCACCTGGAGCAGCGTGACGTGAAAACCATGCAAAATCTGACAGTTGCTACATCAAACAACACAGAACAGGGGTCGTCAGCACAAACACACTAACAAACATACGTAGGAGAAGATCTGCGCACTTATAAGTATGCTGGATGTGCAATGAGTTTGATCCTACAATGAACAATGAACTAACCTTAGCCCTAAAGCCCCTAAACTACTTGACTGTACTGGGATACTGGAGTTCCCCGATTTGGGGTGATCTAAAATAAAAATACCTATTAGCTATCTGGGAATAAAACGAAAAGGCAAACCCCACCTGTAACAAATACTGTGCCACAGTTACATTACAACGATTACTATCTGGTGATAAACCGAACAAGGCAAAACCCATTTACAACAGTAATCGGACACTCGGACCCGTTTACCAAACTTACAAACATAAATCCCTGTCTATTGATCGGGCACACGTGTTAACGGCTTTCCCTGTTTGTGCGTCAGGACCATCTGGACGTATCTTATAGAAATTTATCACACAACCACTGCCCTGGAACACACAAGATCAGAGACTGTGAGGGCCACACTCCACTGACCGCCCTGTGTTCGTCTCAGTCTGATAGCGTGGTTATTATTAAAATGTTTGTGGATTACGTGCATATAATGTGACAAATTAATATATAACTTTCCCGTATTGTTTGAACAAATATTTTAGTAGTTTTTTGATTAATATTACTTATGAGGCAACTGGTGAGATAATGTTATTCTAAGGCAAGTTTTTCAGATAACGTTACGTAAGGCACTTGTTTGAAATAACGTTATTGTAAGGTAACCGTTTGTGGCTTCCTAATGCCGGCATGCGGGGTTCGATCCCAGCTGCGGACGGTTTGTCTTGCGTTCGTCTGGGCAGTGGTATCGAGAGATGACCGTTCAATAAGCAATGGCAAACTAGTGAATGTAAAATTTACCTAGAAAAACCACAACAGCCGAAAATTGCTGCGGCTGGTTCTGCAACGTCCTGTGAACGATACGCAACTAACTTGAACCATATGAGATAAAATTATTGTAAGGCAACTGTTTAAGATAATATTATTGTATGACCACTGTTTAGATATTCTTGTGAGGCTAATATTTGAGATAATATTATTGTAAAGCAATCGTTTAGATAATTTAACTGATAGAAAACTTCTTGAGATAATATTAGTGTGAGTAACTGATTGAGATAACATTATTGTAAAACAATTGTTTGAGATATTATCGTAAAACAGGCAAATTCTCATAAGATATTTTAGTGAGGCAGTTCCTGCGATAATATAATTGTGAAATTTCTTGGATTTTAGTGAGAACCGTAAGAGAATCAGTGTGCGTGCGGCAGGCCCTAAGAAATCTACAAGAATTGGCTACTAAGTTGCTAAAAAGAATACGTTTTACACAGTAAACAAAGGTAGCGCATGGTAATATATGTTATAAACAAATAGACACGTCTCGATGGTCACTCATAAACAGAAGTTGAATGATAGAAAGACACACGGGACAACATGAAAATTGATACCTATAGTTACCATGCCGGGAATCGAACCTTTAGCCTTCACGTGACGACAGTACCTTGCTGCAGAAAATGTGTACTATGACGCGTGACTAACTAGATGTGTCTGTCATACAACTTAGATCCACAGCCATGGAATACGGACATAACATTCTCACACCATTGAAGCCCCACCATAAGTTACAGAAATGCATATTAACACAGCATAGGTCGAATAATTGGCGGAAGGAGTATTTTATAAAATAATTCGCCTACAGGCATACTGGGCACATAGGGCTTGACTTAAATAGTTATAGAGGGTAGGTGATGTGGTCAACATCACGCAGGCTGCCTTTACTTCCCAGGACTTTACCCGGTACTCACTCACGCCTGGATCAACCTTGAAGCCAAAGTCATTTGTGAAAAAAAAGTCCGGCTTCGTCAAAAACCGAACCAACGACCTTCCGATCCGCAGGCAAGCGTCTAGCCGCTATAGTGGGACAGCTCTCTGAAGTAGAGTAGTATATAATACTATAAACAGGGTGCTTTAGGTCACGCCGCACAGTCAGTCGTTAACGATTGTTGAAGTAAACACTTTTAGAACTGTGAATTTGCCAGCATCTTTAATCACGGAAGAACTATTATATTATCTGACATTTTAAAGCTGTAAAATTAAAAACGAACTATAGACGTAAATTTGCCTAGAAAAACCACACAGCCAGGGGCTGTTGGGGTTGGTTCTGCAACGTCCTGTAAAAGGATACGCAACTAACCAATATTAAAAACGACTTCCCCTGGTTGTCTGTTGACAAGAAAATGTGTTTACAAACTGGCAGTTTTCAGAGATCTATTGATACACATTAAAGACAATGGTATACGCGCCTCCGTACAGTATGAACTTGACGTGCTCCCCCAACAGCGGGAACTGTGTCTACCGTAGGAAGGAGGGTAAGATGTGTTCATGTACATTTGTCTGTTTTATTTAATCTTCTTCTTCTTTGCGTTCACCGTCTGTAAACTCCAGTAGAAAGTTCTGGTTGTTTCTCCACCTCTGGACTTGAACCTTGTTCCAAAACTTAAGTGTTGCGTGCACATCCGTTTAACTGATCTGACTCAAGTGTATTGAGATTGTTCGTTTCTTTCCTTCTCTTGCTGATGCTCTCTGACTTTGAAGGAAGCTGCCAATTAGTTGACTCATACGACATGCTTGTTGAGGAGGCAGTGGGTCTATTCTTGTTTTCCCCTCAATTGGGCTCCTGGACCCACACAGGGAATTCATTCATTGAATGCATGAATGAATGAATGAATGAATGAATGAATGAATGAATGAAGAAATGAACTGACATCACTTGAGTCATGACATTCCCAGGCGTGTCCCATTACCTTCATCAGTGGCCAACGATTATATATACAAATAATGCATCTGCGCAAATCAACTAAAGTGGAAGATACTGACAACTTCTACCGCGGATAACCACTCGTAACTGGGGAGAACCACTCGTAACTGGGGAGAACCACTCGTAACTGGGGAGAACCACTCGTATCTAGGGATAATGATGCAGCAAGGAGTGTCTGTGCGCTCACTCAGGGGGGGGGGTGTGGGGTGGTTTAGGGGTGTGTGTGGGGGGGGGAAGAGGGAGTGGAGGGTGACAAGGCAAGACGCGTGAATAGCCAGAGGATGATGGTAACAACAGTTAACCAGAGGACAGTGGTAACAACAGTTAACCAGATAACGATGGTAACAACAGTTAACCAGAAGACGATGGTAACAACAGTTAACCAGAGGACGATGGGTAACAACAGTTAACCAGATGACGACGGGTATCAACAGTTAACCAGATGACGACGGGTATCCACAGTTAACCAGATGACGATGGGTAACAACAGTTAACCAGAGGACAGTGGTAACAACAGTTAACCAGATAACGATGGTAACAACAGTTAACCAGAAGACGATGGTAACAACAGTTAACCAGAGGACGATGGGTAACAACAGTTAACCAGATGACGACGGGTATCAACAGTTAACCAGATGACGACGGGTATCCACAGTTAACCAGATGACGATGGGTAACAACAGTTAACCAGAGGACAGTGGTAACAACAGTTAACCAGATAACGATGGTAACAACAGTTAACCAGAAGACGATGGTAACAACAGTTAACCAGAGGACGATGGGTAACAACAGTTAACCAGATGACGACGGGTATCAACAGTTAACCAGATGACGACGGGTATCCACAGTTAACCAGATGACGATGGGTATCAACAGTTAACCAGATGACGATGGGTAACAACAGTTAACCAGATGACGATGGGTACCAACAGTTAAACCAGATGACGATGGGTAACAACAGTTAATCAGATGACGATGGGTATCAACAGTTAACCAGATGACGACGGGTATCAACAGTTAACCAGATGACGACGGGTATCAGCAGTTAACCAGATGACGACGGGTATCAACAGTTAAACCAGATGATGATGGGTATCAACAGTTAACCAGAGGACGATGGGTAACAACAGTTAACCAGATGACGATGGGTACCAACAGTTAAACCAGATGACGATGGGTAACAACAGTTAAACCAGAGGACGATGGGTAACAACAGTTAAACCAGAGGACGATGGGTATCAACAGTTAATCAGATGACGATGGGTATCAACAGTTAACCAGATGACGATGGGTATCAACAGTTAACCAGTGGACGATGGGTATCATCTGTTAACCAGATGACGATGGATATCAACAGTTAACCAAATGACGATGGATATCGACAGTATGGAAACTCTTAAAATATTTACCCAAAGTTTCTGATGTCACTCAGTCAAATGGATTTGAATAATCCACAAAATATGAGAATAAGTTTACATTAAATTCTCTGGACTTCTGTATTATTAAACGCATGTTGAGGATGTGTTCTATTGTTCCTCTTCGTTGTCTAAACCCAGCTTCAACCACGTTAATCTGTGACACAGTCGTGGTCCTCACATCCCCCAAGTATGGATGTGCCTAATTCGGCCAAGGTGTCTGGATACAGTTCGTAGCTCTCTTGAATCGTACTCAAGAACAAGGCCAGTGGTGTAACAATTACACAGCAGTTTATTTATTAACAATATTATCAAGTCAAACAGAATGAATAATTTCAATAACCAATAGTATAGGAACACTTCATTATCTTATTACTGGCTATTCGTGTGTCTCTCTATGAGTTCCTTAATCAGTCTCTTAGCTAAACTCCAAGTTTAATATATAGCTTCTATACGAAGTACAGCTCTAGTTTTCCCAACTGGTCTCTCAAGCGGTCCAGTCCTAACTGTTCTCTCAAGCCGTCCTGTCCTAACTGTTCTCTCAAGCGGTCCCGTCCTAACTGTTCTCTCAAACCGCTCTCTCCTCGCTGACCTCCCCTCGCTTTCCCTCTCTTTCTCGCGTGCGTTCTCAATCACTCCCTGTCATCTGTCTCCGGTGGTCACGTTTGGATAAACGTATCTTCAGTTGGACACGTGCATCGCGTTGCTCACCTCCCTCTCTGTCGTATGTTTCCATCCTTCACTGTCAGATGTCATGGTTTTACCATGATAACCGCACTCAATTCAACTCTGGTCACCGTGCAGATGTTCTGTATCGCTGGCCAGGCCAGCTTTCTAATCACCCATTTCTGTCATGTCACACGGTGATGGATTAGTATGCCTTGTTGGTGGTCTGAAATGTATGCTTTTTTCATTAAACCCCTTTCTGCCTATATTTCATTACAAATCTCTTCTTCCATTTTCTTACAATCTTCCCGTTATGATGTTTAGTCGAATTTTACTTTCTTGACTGATCAGGGCAACAGTTCTTTAGTTGGTGCATAATTTCAAAAATGGTAAAACTTTTTAGTCAAATTTCTCTGGAATTCATTGCATAATTTCAGTTTGCCTTTTTTGGGTATTGTAATGAAGATAGTTCTCTTCCAATCATTTTCTTCCAATCATTCGGTCATATGCCATATTTTCATATCTTTTTACATCATGCGTTTTAGAAAGAGCCATTAACGTCTATAAATAACAATGTTGCGGCGAAGACACAAATATTGAAAGAGAGAACGTTTATGTGTGGTTGTGAGAGCCACAAAGTATCAAAATACAAAGCCTGGCTCTCTAGAGTAGTTGGCTAAACCGGATTGCTCGGTGACCGGGTAACGAACTCCTTGTGGCTTGGGTTCACTGCCGGGGGTAGGCAGAAAAGCAACATTTCTCCCAGATTTACGGTATTTACAATGGAATCAAGGCCGAGAGGTTGCGATATCAATAATACAGAGCTTTAGGGTTAACAACTCAAGGCTTCTGGATACTAAAACAAACAAACATCAAAATACAAATTATTCGAAGATAAAGGAGGCTAAAAGTGCTAAAAGTGCTCTCCTTATTCTATGCTATACGCATTTATTGTATGCATTCATTTGATTTAATGGTGATGAGGACACATCGAAGTCGGGTGCCCGGTGTTTCGGCTAATAAACGTACTGATAGACATTGGCGCCATCTGCATGGGAACTCCCCGCTGGCCACGGCGAAGGAAACAAAAGCTGGTTCGTGATCGAATGTCCCGAATGTAAATATAAGGTGCTCCAGAGTCCCTCCAACAGTCTTCGGCGACTGGGTCATCAATTGGCTTACCGGTAGACGACTTCGTCGCCGGGCTGGACAGTGTTTGGGTCTGTCTCCTTTGATCGCATCAACACTAGTAGTCATTCTCAGTGCTCTTTGTGGTGTGCAATGCTAACCATTCTAAATGGCGCACATAACCTTGTCACAATTATAACCTGGTGGTTGAACAGGTCGATTTTGCTTAGCAAAACATCGGATCAGAGAGACTTATGAAAGAGCCTATACAAACTGTTTCCGGTCGTGTGCATACATTTATTCTTCCGAGAGGAGCAGCTGGTCGAGTTGCTAAATCTCTTGATCTTATTCAGGAAACCCGGGGTCAAATCCTTTGTAAGGTATTTGGATTTTTCTTGTCTTTTAGGGGCAAAAAATAGCGATTCTCACCTGCACAGTTCGTGGCGAATGAACTAACCGCCAGGACCTGAATCCTTTGGATCAAGACCTGCCTTGCCTACACGGCCCTGAAAGTGGTATAGATAGAGGCGGTAAATACAATTCCTTCCCAAGTTTCTTCTTTTTTCTTTTCTCTTCTCCTGGAAAGCTTCGCGGCGTCATGGCAGGAAGAGATGTCTGAAAACGGCTCCTTCGGTTCACTTCGTATGAAATACTTGTCAGCGTCTCTAAGATTTCTGCGGTCCATCTTCTGAAACGATTGCATGGAGGGTATCATCAAGAAAGCTGTTCCAGGCAATCAGGGATCGTAATCTGTGGAGACGCATGAGCACTTACGACAGAGCGCAGGGTACATGATGATGATGATGATCTTCTGCGTGGTTGGCCTCGAGATCTGCTACCTTTGTATCTCCATAACACTGCTCTCTGTTGTGCCCTGTCTGCCAAGACCAAATATAAGCGAGAAAATCCGGTTTGTT
Source organism: Candidula unifasciata (assembly GCA_905116865.2). Taxonomy (NCBI): domain Eukaryota; kingdom Metazoa; phylum Mollusca; class Gastropoda; order Stylommatophora; family Geomitridae; genus Candidula; species Candidula unifasciata. The sequence continues at coordinate 1,386,272 of CAJHNH020000779.1, forward strand.
TTCCTGCTGAGAAAAAGGGTATCGATTTTTAACATTAAGAGATTTTAAAGAAAAGATTGTGCTACAAACCATAAAAAGATTGTGCTACAAACCATAAAAAGATTGTGCTACAAACTATAAAAAGATTGTGCTACAAACCATAAAAGGATTGTGCTACAAACCATAAAAAGATTGTGCTACAAACCATAAAAAGATTGTGCTACAAACCAGAAATCGCCTATTATAAAATGTAAAGGACCCTTTTAAGGCGTATTGGGAATATAGGGCTAGACCTATATTTTTATAAACCTTGGTGGGTGATGTGGTCAGCATCACGTCGACTGCCTTTACTTCCCAGGACTACACCTAGTACCCACTGAAAGCTGGGTCAACCTTGGGGACAAAGTCATTTTAAATAAAAGTCAAATTACGTCAGGATGCGAACCCATGACATTCCGACCCGCAGGCGGGCGTCTAGCCGCCAACGCCACGGTGACTCCCAAATCGCTTATTATAGTAACACTAAAAATATGGCTTCAACCAGGCTTGTGCTACGTACTGTTACAACCGCCATGAAGAAAAAAAGGGCGGGGGGGGGGTGTGGGAGCCTGAGAAAATAAGATAATTTGTCCGATTATTGAGCTTACAAGAAGTGGAATAATTCACGTACTTTCTTATTCTCGCAGATTTGCAACACGTTTGTCTCCCACTGTGGCATCCATTGATTTCCTCCCATTATCACATTGGTGAAATCCATACTGTACCTACACCGGCCTGCAACGATTACCCTGTGTGTACTCGCGCCGGCAGCCATACCGCCGGTGACCCGGCCTTGACATTCGTAGAGGTCATGATTGTGTCAAGTCTGTTCAGTCAATCTGCTGTGTGATATGTCACAGCCAGTTCACATTTTTAACTAGTGCTAGAGACTGTAGTCCCGTCTCGACTTAAGCTGAAACGATTGCCAGGAAATGTCGCAGGAAGTAAAGATAGCCTTACATTACATTGACAATCTTATCCGAAGACTACTAATTGGTTTAAAAATAGAAAGTCGTACAGCGGAATTGATATATATAGTCAAACAAACAGACATACACCTCAGCAAACAGTTAGATGGTCGAACAGACATACATATAAAAGGACCTTTTCCCACGCCTTTAGGCGTATAGGGCATATAGGGCTAGACCTATATTTTATAGACCAATCGGCACAAGATGGGTGATGTGGTCAGCATCACGCTGACCGCCTTTACGTCCCAGGACTGCACCCGGTACCCACGCAAGGCTGGGTCGACCTGGGAGCTAAGGTCATTTTTGAAAAACGTCCGGCTCCGCCAGGGAGCGAACCCAAGACCTTCTTCCT
>CAJHNH020000780.1:0-60000 GCA_905116865.2 Candidula unifasciata
AAACCATGGCCCCTGTGGGAAAGTCCCCCAGACAGCAGAGAATTTTACTCTGGGGACTGCCCCGATTTGACACTTTAAAGGAAAACCCCTTTTTGGGGCCAGAAAGAACAAAGTGGGCCCGTAAACTCTAGGACCACTGAATGAACAACAACGACAGTGAAATTTAAAACAAGAGACAAAAATGCTCAAAAGAAAACCCTTATTTAAAGGGGCCCGAAAGAAGAAGACCCCTAAAATAATGAATCATCAGTTCGTTGCACACATTTTTATCATAGTAAAAGGGTCGCCCTTTCGACATCACCACAGGGTCTGAAATTCACCGTAACTGATGCCCTTGGGCACTTTATTTTCGTCAATTCTCAAGTTGTGACAGCCCCCGAAGCCTTTGTGGGACGAGCATTCAGAAGACTATTGAAAAAACCCACTCTTTAAAATAACCAGTGCCCATTTGATTTTTCCTGCCACCTAATGAAAAGTATTTTTTTTAGGCATCCCCGGGTTAAAAAGTTATCTACCCGTTTCTCCTGTACAAAAAAGTTGACTAATTTGGGCCTTTCCCATAAAGCAGAGGCCGACTGACTGACTTTTACAACCCCGGGGACATCAAAACCCCCCCGATAAAACACCCGATGACAAAAGTCCCACCATGGGGGTGAGGACAAAAAATAGAGAGGCCCCAAAAACCCGCGTTCAGCCTTTAGGCAATTTTTATGGCCGGGGCTATTTGGCACCCCTGGCAAGAGACAGGTAGGGCTTCAAAATCAAAAAATTCCATCCAAAAAAGGGGAAGGGAAGAAGAAAAGAAAAAATTCCCCTCTGCAGAGTCCCGAAAAAAACCCCCACCCTAATAAAAAAGGGAGTTTTTGTTTTAATCAAAAAATTTTTTTTCCCCAAAAATTTTTTTTTAATTTCCGCTCATGGAAGGTGCTCAATTTATTTCACTCAAATCAGTAAGGATAAAAAGTCAGTGGACTAAGAGGAGAGAACACACAAACCCGAAAGATAATTGGATGACTTCGACTTCCTGGAGTGATCTGTCAGGTTTGTTTGAGGGAGTCCGGAAGAAATAGTTTGTGGAGATAAGGATGTGATGGATTGAAAACACTGTGTTTTGAGGGGTTTGTTCCCAATAAAACAGGAGGAAGCGGGCAAGCTTGGGGCAGAGGAAGAAGAGGGACAATAATTTCCTGACATTAAGAGATAAGCAAGGAGAGGGACGATCGCTTCGTGTGTGTGTGTGTGTGTGTGTCAGAGAGAGAGAGAGAGAGAGAGAGAGAGAAGAGAGAGAGAGAGAACGGACGAACGAACGAACTTTATATTCAAATGGTTGAGAATTGGGCACTCAGGCACGTTTAACATGCTTTCCTTTCAGTTAACTCTTTGCATACAAGTATTCATCCATACATAATTTCATAGTTAATACTAATTACTGAAAAAAAATTGTTCTCAACAACAAAGTCTTAATAACAAACACCGGGATGTGCTCTAATTATACTGTCGATGGATCAGGAGAAAGCGTTTGACAGAATTTCTCATTCATATTTATTAAATGTATTGAATGAATGTAACATTGGCCCATATTTTGCATCCTGGGTTAAAATACTCTATACTCAACCCAAAAGTCAAGTTTTGGTCAACTATACTTTATCAGCAGAGTTTCATTTGACAAATCAGTAAGACAAGGCTGTCCCCTATCACCTTTACTGTACGTGTTAGCCCTCGAACCTCTGCTGGAAAAGATCATACAAAACGAAAACATTAAAGGTACTTTCATACCTGGGGCAGAAGTTTGTAAACTCATTGCCTACGCCGATGACCCCACATTCTTCCCCTCCAGTGATGAAAGTATAAAGAAAATAATAGACACTTTTACAGATTTTGGCAAAGGAAGTGGGGCGAGGATAAATATGAATAAATCTTACATCATGGGACTGGGCAAGTGGAAGAATAAAACTGATTTTGCCCCGGATCTTAAAGTATCGGAAACTGTTAAACTATATGGTATCACTTTTCCAAACCATCCTGACAGATTTAACGACCACAATTGGACAGAGTTAGCCCAGTCTATCAAAAAGAAACTAACAAGATACAAATACTTCAGTTCCACAATATTCACAAGAAGTCAGATAGTAAATACGTTCATCATACCTAAAATCCTGTACATAACCACACTTTTAGACCCACCAAGAGAAGTAATTAGCAAAATAAATACTGCCATTAGACAATTTGTCTTCAGATCATCAATCCCATGTATCAAACAAAATACACTAATTCAGTCAAAAGAACAGGGAGGCATTGGTTTACAAGACACCAAAACAAAAATAATCTCATTAAGAATAAAACATGTAGCACAAATAATTAACTACCCAGAGAAATATCCTCTTGCCATGTATTATATAGCAGTCAGACTAAATTATATAAAGAGGATTGATAACAGCAGTCCTCATTACTTTGGCAGTCTGCCCCCATATTACAAAACATGCATTCAAAGCATAAAAGGCAATGAGAGTATAATACAAAATTCTACTAAACAGATATACAAACATTTGGTCACCAAACTAGCTCCCCCATTATCAATCAGAATTACAAGGAGTCAGCAGTATAATATAACAGACTTTTCTGAAATTTTCAAAAATTTACACAAACCACAAATTTAACCAACAGCAAAGGAAGTGACATATAGATTGATATTTAACATGACACCAACTAGACACAAACTGGCAATTTTGGTACCATGTCAGCTGTGTCAGCAAAACCTGCATGAGACAGAAGAACACATCTTTTTTACATGTCCAATAATACAAGCCACTCTCCAAACTCTACAGATCATTTTAGACACCTATACCAAACAAAACACTGATGTATACAAAGCAATATTTCTAAATATTATCCCTAAAACTAATACTGACAAATTTGAAGAACTTTTAGCAGCAGTAGCAAACTATAGAGTACTAATATGGCAATGCAGATGCAAAGCAGTCCATAGAAAAACTAATTACACTAGTAACACAATTTTACACAAATACAAATCCATCATTGATAAAAATTTTGGATAAACAATTAAATGACAATCTGAGTCATTTTTATTTATTTGTCAAATTTGCATTTAAGTGTATAACACACTTCAATTTACATTAAGTAACTGTAAAGATTATTTTGTTAAATTTGTATGCATACAAGGTTATCTTAACTACAGTAAGAAACTGTAGAGTATATGTTTGTACTTATAATGCCATGCATGTAAAAAGATTTTTTGCACAAACACACATTATACAAACAAACGGCAACATTTGTAATCAAATACGTACAGAAATACCTACAAAGCAATACATGCAAACACTACACTGAACACACACGATTTGAAAAAAAAAACAAAAAAACAAAAACAATTCTGGAGCATTACTGAAAAACAAAGAATGAAAGAAAGAAAGTCGATGCAGACATATGTAGACGCTATCTCTCTGTGGTGAAGGAAAGAGGAGTGTCCTCCAGGACTCTCGCCTTAAGGATGAGAATCACGCTGGAGCAAATCCAATAAATCCGGTTCACACTTATTAGGCCCTCTCTATGCTTAAAAAGTACCTATATTTAAATGTGGTGATGGGAGTACCAGTCGTTATCTCTCACCCATACAGTACTTTATACTATTTTAAAGTCTATCTTTTTTCTTCTTCGCGGTCACTAGCAGTAAACTCTGGCGGAAAGTTCTGGTTGTTCATTCACTTCTGGACTGCAGTCCTGTTCCAAAACCTAGTGTTGCGTGTGCATCCGTTTTACAGATCTGACTCATTTGTGTGCAGACTGCTGGTTCCTTGCCTTTCTGGCAGATGCACTCCGACTTCGATGGAAGCTCCCAATTAGTCGACTTTTACGACATGCTTTTGGGTAGTCAGTGGGTCTATTCTGGTTTTCCCTATAATAGGGCCCCAGAACCAATACAAAGTTCACTTTAAAAATCTTGTATAGAATTATAGATAACATTTGGGAAGAAAATTATTTAAATTCTTGTGCCTGTTAACTTATGATATAACATTGTCTGTTTTCAGTGTTTCGAATTTGCATGCACCTTAATTAAAAGCTTATTTAATAAAAATTTCAAAAAAATTTCAAAAAAAAAAAAATTATACTTACATTACTGACCGTTTTAAAATAGGGAAAACATGAATAGACCCACTGCCTACCCAAAAGCATGTCGTAAGAGTCGACTAATTTGGAGTTACCTTCGAAGTCAGAGTGCATCTGCATGAGAGGCAAGGAACCAGCCGTCTGCGCACACATCTGACAGATCTGTCTAACGGGTGCACACGCAACACTGTTTCTGGAACAGGACTGCAGTCCAGAAGTGGACGAACAACCAGAACTTTCCACCAGAGTTTACATCATGTGTATGTATAGGGGTGAGTGGTGTTTTATATTTATAACATGTTCGATAATGTCACTGCACTAAAGATCCGTCAGGGTGTCACGACTCAACAACTTCTTGCGTTTTCGATCACATGGTTAATAGATCTTGGACTTCAGCAGTGCAGTGCTTATCCTTCCAGCTTTCCATCTTCATTACTGGAAGAAATGTTTTTGTCTGCAGTTTCTCCCTTCTGCTGCTGGTGAAAGTGGTGAAGCTCTTGCCTTTTCAGCTCAGTCGCATGATCAACACGAGCCAGAGGTTCGATCTTCATGGCAAAGTTAGATTAACTAGGCAAAATTTACTTGAAAAATTCGTTGTTGTTCGAGTTTTGGAGCGTTCGAATTTATCGAAACAATTGTATATACTTATGTGTCATTTATTTGATTGTTGTTAGTATTATTAATATTAGTATTATTTAAGGCATTTTTTAAATTCTGGGTCCCTGAACTTTCCTAGACAATAAGGAAAAACCCTCCCCCCCCCCCCCTCTCGAGACAGGCTTTCCTTGTGTCGGCGCCTCTAATTTCATTGCCTATTTAAAGTGAACAATCAACAGAAATCAGTAGCATCCAAAGTTAATTTGATTACGGTGAATTATCACAGATTGTCCGTCCGTAGAATGCAAACAAGCAATCGAAATCCGTTTATGAATCACGTTTCTCAGTTTTTTTTTTTTTTTTTAAGTTGTCTAAACTTTCCGGCTTACCGATTTGAATGGAATTATGAGATAATTTACTTGGGGTGAAAAAAGGGGGGGGGGGGATTAAAAGTACATGAATTACTATAATTGGGATATTCTTGCTTTTTGCCAAGAACGAGTACTAGCTCTCTAACTAGCATGCGTGTCTAACAGCCATGTTCTCGTATGTTTAAACCCAGCCGAGCTGAATTGTTTTACTACTAACACCACCCCACCACCACCGCTGCTGCTGCTGCTACCACCACCATCACCACTACTACTATTATTACATATAATCAGAGCTCCCAGATCGATACAACCTAACATTTGCAGCAGACATTTTGTGACAGGTAAATGCAAACTGTGGTATGATCACATCCCAGATCGAGAGTCATAGAGAAGGTTTATGTTCCTCCAAAGTCGAAGTGCATCTGCCTGGGTGGCATGGTACGAATAGTCCTCACACCAACTCACAAACACATACATACAAAAGCCAAATCTGTAACACCGATATGTACACAAAACTAGAGTACTTGTTCTCAAGGGACCTGAGTTCCAGGTTTTGGAATCTCTGGTCATTTATGAAATTGTTTGAAATTATCTTACACACTTGTCATTTGTATGATCATGAGACTGTTTCATATGTTCATATACGACTTTTGCTTTCACTTTCCAGCTTTCTAGAATATCTTTTGATCTGGTCTTCCTCTCCCCTTCCAAGCAGTTGTTTGGCTGTAGAAGGATTCACATATAGTTTTGGCTGGCTGCATTTATACTAGACGATCGAACCATTTCATTTATAAAATGACTGAAAACAAAACACGGATCCTACTGTCTGTATTTACTGCTTATATAGCAGTGTTGACGCGGTGGTGGTTTTTTTCTGGGGGAGGATGGGGGTAGGGGGGGGGGGGGGGTCCTGAGTACTTAGGGCCACATAGCTAATGCTGTCACCATGGACTGTGCAGGTAAGGATGTTCATGTTTGCCCCAGACAGGAAAACATCACCTTAATTGGTTTAGAATTTGGGTTACCCGCGTGAGAGCCCGACGTAACCGCTCGACTAACCGCTCCTCCTCGGCTAGCTGCTCTTCGAATTGAAAACTGGACTTGAATTTAACAAACATACAATTCCAATTTTGACGGTCTCTTCCTCAGAGCGTCCAGGGCGCCACCTACCTGCCGATGAACCCTGGGGCGGAGGCGCAAGGCAAGGCCTTAACTCGTATCATTGGCGAGTTTAATATGAAACAGACAACTGTGATTATCGAGAATAGCCAATATGCGGACACATTCTTGAACGGGGTGAGGCAAGCTGTACAAGTTCGTAAACAGGACATTTTTAACGTGCTGGCTCTGGATTCGAATATTGGGTACGTATTTCTTAGCTTATCTTAGTTCGTTGTTAGTGAATTTTTTTTTTGTTTTTTTTTTTTTTTTTGTTCTTTCTCTTATATTTTAGACTTTGATTTGTGTAATGCATTTCCTCATCCTACAACTCCAACAACAGTAATGTTGTTTTTATGGCTGCGTCGCAGCAGGAGACCATTTAGATTTTTTCTTTAGGAAATGCAGATGTTTTCTGAGACGAATAGACACTGTCTGGTTATGCATCAATTGGTGGTAACGCTAATGCATGACACGCAAGATGCCATCAAGCCATTGTGAAACATAGAGTGCGAAAAAAACAATGAGATAATCAGAGCCTGAAAAGAAGGGTAAAGCTGTGAGTGAGCAGAGATATGGCCGACACTCTGGGATTGTTCGTCCATCACGAGTGAGAAAACAACTTTTCATCCAAAGTAGTAATGATCAATGATCATGAGTACCAAACGTAGTTGATTAGTCCAATATGATCCCCAATATGAGCCTGGCAAGTTCTTGAGCAGTGCGGACAACCGGTGGAAGCCGCAGTAGGTGTAGCGATACGGTTCTTTCTAGTCTGCCTCCGTTTCTCGGCATGTGCTACCCACACCACACTTAAGGGAAAGGCATGACGACCTACAATCACAATGGGAACTCTGTGCTGGCTGCTGAAGATGGACACGGTGCGCTAATGGGAATGTTCCGCGTGTAGGTCGGTTCTTGATTCAACTGACTTTGTGAATATCTGTTAAGATTTACAACATTGGAATGGAACTACAACAACTTTTAAGTAGTCACTCCAAAAAACCCGAGGGAGAGCACTACGGTGCCCAAGGAGAACATGAATGACAACAGCGAAGCCTACCCATCGAGTATCTGGTCGCAAACTTTCCTATAACGCTTAACTGCACAAAGTAGAGGTTGACGATTCTTCTTCTTCTTCTGCCTTTCTATCCCCCAATGGAGCATAGGCCCTCAACCAACTCACGCCAAGTCGTTCTATCCTTCGCCATTGCGTGGAGCTCTCCCCATGTCCTCCCAATCTTTCTAACCTCATTCTCCAGCTCTCTTCTCATTGTGTTTTTTGGCCTTCCTTTATTCCTATGCCCCTGTGGGTTCCAATGCAAAGACATTCTAGTTATGCTGTTCTCCTGTTTTCTCAGTGTGTGCCCTATCCAACACCAGAGTCTTTTCCTCACCTCCTGATCCACTGGAGCCTGTTTAGTTCTCTCCCAAAGTTCTACATTAGTTATTCTATCATACCATTTTATTCCCTCTATTCTGCGCAGGCACCAGTTAATGAATGTCTGTAATTTTTTAGTAATTGCCTTGGTTGTTCTCCATGTTTCCGCCCCATACAATAGTACTGATTTGACATTAGAATTAAAAAATTTTAGTTTAGTATTTCTTTTAATTTCTTTTGACCTCCACAAATTCCCTAGTGCTATGAAAGCCCCTCTTGCCTTTTGTATTCTAAATTTAATATCTCTATCAGTTCCTCCATCTTTATCTACATTACTGCCTAAATAGGTGTACGACTCCACGTCTTGGAGTGGGGTGCCATTAAGAGAAACCACATTACTATTTACCTGATTTATTCTCATTATCTTTGTCTTTCCTTTATGGATTTTCAGACCAAGCTGCTGTTAAGTATATTTAATTTATCTTGTATCTGATTCCGTGAATGGGACAGAAGAGCAATATCATCAGCGAAGTCCAGATCATCAAGCTGTTTTGTAGGGGTCCACTGAATTCCATTCTTGGTGTTAGCAGTTACTGTTTTCATAGTCCAGTCTATAGCCAGTAAAAATAAGAGAGGCGACAAAAGACATCCCTGTCGCACACCTGTTTTTATTTCAAATGCATCTGTTAGCTTTCCCTCATGAAGAACTAGACATTTCATGTCTTTATATGTTGCCTTTACTAAGTTGATAGTTTTCTGTGGGATTCCATAGTGCCCCATCAATTTCCAGAGAGATTCCCTATCAATGCTGTCAAATGCTTTTTCATAGTCTATAAATCCAATGTAAAGTGGTGAGTTCAGTTCAATGCTTTGCTCTATTATATTACGTAATGTGGCTATCTGATCAGTACAGGATCTGTTTGACCGAAAACCTGCCTGCTCATCTCTTAGCATTTTATCAATAGCATCTTTTAATCTTTCCAAAATAATTCTACTTAATATTTTTCCAGGAACTGACAGCAACATAATTCCTCTATAGTTTTCACACTCCTGTAGATCACCTTTTTTGGGCAGTTTCACAAGATATTCTTCTCTCCAGTCTGCTGGTATTTCTTCGGTCTCCCAGACTTTACTGAATAATCTATGTAGCAATTCTGTTGATGTGTTTATGTTGGTCCTGATGGCTTCAGCTGGGATACCATCTGGGCCTGACGCCTTTCCTTCCTTAAGAAGATTTATAGCTTTTCTAATTTCCTCTTTGGATGGTATCTCACAGTTGATATCCAGTTCCATTTCTAAAGGCTGGATACCTATGGGAACCTCTGGGCCTGGTGTATTTAGAAGCATTTCAAAATATTCAACCCATCTGTCCATTTGATCTTTAGTGTTAGTAAGTACCTTTCCTTGACTATTTTTGATTGATCCAGTTGGCTGACTATATTTACCTACTAATTTTCTTGTGTTACTGTAAAGTTCTCTGAGGTTTCCTTTTGGTGCTGCTGTCTCCGCTTATTGTGCTAGATCATTTAGATATTTCACTTTATCTGCCCTTATATGCCTCCTAACTTCCTTGTTGGCTTCTGTGTAATTCTCCTGAGCTCTAGCTTTAGCAGCTCTAGTTTTGCTATTGTTTAATTCTGTCTTTTTACTTTTCCTATCTTCAATCAGTTTAATAGTTTCTGGTGTTATCCATGCTTTATGTTTCCTTTCTTTCTTGCCAAGAACTTCTACGCAAGATTCATTCCAGATTCCTTTGATCTGATCCCAGCTGACTTCTGTGTTGACATCTTCAGCTAACTGCTGCAACACCTGGTACTTATTAGAGACCGTAACTGAGAACTGTTCCTTAATTTCTTTATCTCTGAGAAAGCCTACATTATATTGGTTTCTATGATTATAAGATGTTATATATCTTTTTAGTTTTAACTTGATTTTACTTATCACCAGGAAATGGTCAGTAAATACATCGGCACCTCTGAAAGCCCTAACATCGTAAAGGGATTATCTAAACTTTTTGTTAATACATATGTGGTCAATTTGATTAGTTCTCTTATGGTCTGGTGATTCCCATGTTGCCTTGTGTATACTTTTATGGGGAAAAATACTTCCAGCAATAACATACTGGTTATCTGCACAGAAATTTGTGAACAATTCTCCATTTTCATTTATTACTCCTAGACCATGTCTCCCCATAATTTCTTCATAACCTGTGTTGTCTGATCCTATCTTAGCATTCAGGTCACCCATCAAAATCTTTAAGTTGCCCTTTCTTTCATTATTTATAATATTTTGAAGCTGCATGTAAAAATCTTCCTTAACAGATGCATCTTTATCATTTGTTGGTGCATAACAGTGTATTACCGACATGTTCACCTTCTGTTTTACTGTTCTAAAAGATGCTCTTATTATTCTGGGACTCACAGCTTCCCATTCTATTAGTGCCCTGTCTGCTTCTTTTGATAGCATCAGGGCCACTCCTTCACTGTGCGGCGAATTTTCCTCTGTGTGTCCTGAGAACAAAATAGTTTCTCCTGAATTAGGAATACTTTTCCCTGTCCCAGTCCATCTAGTTTCACATAACCCCAAAATACTAATTCTATAATGTTTCATTTCCTTTGCTACTTCCATTGTTCTCCCTATATCATAGAGAGTGCTAACATTCCAGGTGCCAATTCTAGAGGTTTTCCTAGCTGAGAGGAGGTAAGTCAGCGATCCGGACTCCTTACGGCTTTCTCCACACCGTGTCATACTTCTTCTATTTGAAGAGCCTCCCCTCATCTTGGTTGGCTGGATTTTATTTGCTTCTCTTTTTGACTTATCCATGGTTGGTTGGTTTTTGTGGCTATGATTTTTTACAGGATGAGGTAGCCAACCTCAAGCCCAACCCTACCCTTAGTCGCCTCTTACGACATGCCTGGTAGGGTGCAGTGTCACTATTCTTTGCTTCCCGTGAGGGCCCCGGTTGACGATTATTATTATATTAATATTTTTATTATTATTATTATTTTTACGTCATACTGCTACGTCGTACTGCATTTCAAAGTCTCTCTTTTCTTACTTCCCATCTTTTTTGTTCCGCATTCTTATATTTTTCAGCTTTCTTCTTCTCTTCTTTTCTGCCCTCTGTGTGTACATTATAAGTTTTTACAATGTGTATCCAACATTCTTGCTGGGTCCACCTCTAACACGCAGCACATGTACTAACCCATTATTATCAAGTGACTCTTTTCCATTATTCCCAGCAATTTGTCAAGAGCAAACCAGACAATTTCCTAACGCAACTGCAATAAATACATGTTTTCAAATATCGAAGCAATAAAAAAAAACAGCCAATTTTAAATTACAACATAATGAACTTCAAAATAATTAGATATCTGAAACAATGTAATTAGCACATAACGGGAAGCCGTACAAAGAAAAAAGAAGCATGCAAGCAGGGAACAACAGGTTAATGACGAGTTGTCTGAAAACAGAAGAGGGGGGTTAAGAGGGAAGAAAAATATATATGGAAAATGGAACAGAATTACTCAAAACAAGGGCTAAACAACTGAAAGCGTTCGGTCTTCTTGTATTCGAATCCTCATTTGTGGAAGAAATGCTTTGCATTATTAACCTTGCATATCGATTCATTTCGATACTCGGTCATAACACTGAGATTGCTTATTACCGTCTTCGCCATCGCCGCCGTCTACTCTTCTGCATTCGCCCTCAAAAGAACTATTGGCCCGTAGTATGCTGGGTCAGCTAGGCTGCGATATCTGCACCTGTTAGGCTAACACATTCTTATATTGCTAACCCGTTGTAAGTTTTTTTTTTTTTTTTTTGTTTTGAGATATTGGATCATTTATATTCCTCATCAAAATGATATCTCAAAGCACACAGGCGGAATAGGGAATGTTTATTGATCATTTATTAATATCATCGTCATAAGTAAACCACAAATCATGATACTGCTCGATTCAAGGTTAACATTAATAACTTTGTCTGACAAAATTAACGCCTGCAGGACTCCCTATGTAATATAAATTCAAGGGGAATCGCGTTGACAAGAAATTGTCCGCACTGGCTACCACCTGACGTTAATACGACACAATCATTCATTGGCACCTTTCCAGACGATAGTGTTAGATTGCGCTATGAGGAGGCGTGGGACTCACAGCGAATGGCGATAGCGAGTGTGACTAGCAAGACCCGCCTGCGTTCAGAAATGTCTTCATCCTCTCCATAACACAAAGCCTGGGTAGTATTATAGAGAGCATGTGTTGCCCATTCATCGTGATCCCTCTCGACCTGCCTTGTTTACTCCAAAGGAAAGGTAACACCAGTACATTTGGAATAAAGCAGGCTCCAGAAGATCAGAAGAGCACTGCTCTATGTGTCTTCCTCTATGAGCTTTCCTCCTAGACCAGCTGCCAACCAATGGTAAGGTCCTGGTCTGTCCTGCCATTGCATAATGTTTTCAGGTTGCATTTCCTCTTCATTGTACAAGGCTAGTTCCCTCCACAATGCGCTCCTCCGCCCGAAGTAGTTAGCACAATATAGGATGTTATTTGGTATACGCCGTCCAACATTGGGTGTTCGACAGACACAGTATCCATCTGCAAGGAAGCCAATCTAATAATTTAATTAACTGACCAATTACATACAAACTAACCTCCTATATTGCAATACTAATTTTCAGTACCAATGTCCTACGCCAAAAGCTGACAGATCTGTCCACTAAAGGCTGGAAGGTGATCGTCCTCCACTGTTCACCGGAGCTCATGCTGCGGGTGGTCACGGTCGCCATGTCTACAAGGCTCTATAACTCTGGATATGCTTGGTTTCTCAGTGAGATGGCGTTTAGGTAAGTCAATGTCTCTCAAACATCCACTTGCCTACCAGATTTAGCATCGTTAATCATGTCTCTGCTAAGTTCTTTCTTCTTCTTCTTCGCAATCACTAACTGTATACTACGGCGAAAAGTTCTTTCAGTTCGTCCACCTCTGGATTTAAATTCTTGTTTGAGAACCTAAGTGTTCCGTGCACATCCACTTTACAAATCTAATTAGTATGCAATCTGTTGGTTTCTTGCCTCTCAGGCAGACGCACTCTGACTTCGAAGGAAGCCCTCGATTAGTCGACTCTTAAGACATGGTTGTTTGGGAGACAGTGGATCTATTCTCCCCCCCCCCCTTTCACAAAGGGGCAGAGAAACCCACACGTCGTTCAGCTTTATCATTCTAAGAGACATCTGGCGTAAATCTTGGTGTGTGCCCCGTGGATGCTGGTATTCACGATCTCAGATAGTCCCTCTCCCCATCGCTTGCGTCGGAGACCTCTAGATTTGCTTATGTTATGTCAAAGTCCCTGAGCTGCACTATCTTGTGATAATTTTGACATATCTCCGAACGATTTGAGCTCATGTCTCTTGGTGTCGTTTAGTGCTGCGTTTGAATCAGTTTGTTCCCTGACATTGTCATTTCTGATTTTGTCAAATTTCTTCTGCTGCTACTTTGAACAAGTTTGTATTCACTTTCGGCTGGTTCATGTTTAACCAGATGGATCCAATCTCACCATGTGAGCCAGAGTCCCGATAGCCTGAATCTTCTAGTAAGTATATCTCATCAACCATGTGTCCACCAAATTGTTCCCCCTTAATCACGAGTCTAATATGTTATATTTCATCAACCTCGTGTCAATCAAATTGTTTCCTCTTAATCAAGCGTCTGCTATGTTACATGTCGTCAAACATATGCCAGCTAAATTGTTTCCCCTAATCAAGCGTCTGCTAAGTTATGTCTCATCAACTAACTGTCTACCAAATTGTTTCCATTTAATTATGAGTTTATGTTTATGTTTATTCAACGGAGCAACATCATGGCATACGAGTGTTACCAATAAGTGCTCCATTTTTCTTCTAACTCAAGCCCGAGTCGAAAGATTCTCAGCACAGTTCACGAACTCTGTTGCATTGTCGAGGATCCTTAAATACTTTTTGGGTAGATTTTTAACTCTAAATTGTGCCGTTAGGCAAACAGGCAGACAGGCTGGCTGGATCTGCATTGCTGGGTGGTGAATTAATGCACGACAACGCAGATGTGGTCAGAGCCCTTTGGGAACAAGTAACGAAGTCAGATGATAAACTAGACTATTATGGGCTGAAGAGAATGATACATTAGGGTGTGACCAGAAGGTTCGATCGGAACTCAGAGGAAAGGCAAGACGGACATACAACCAGACTACTACTGGCGCTATTAGTATTGGAACTCTGCTGGGGATATGGACGGAGCGTGCATGGGAATGACCCGAGTGCTATGATGTCAATTCTTAACTCAACTTCAGAGAAAAAAACACATTTGCGTAAATCAAATCGTCAAATAGCATAATGTCTTTGTTTTTTGTTTATGTATAATTTTAAGAATAATTTATTTACGAGACATAATCACAGTGTTAGAATAACATTATTACTAGCACAAGTGCACGTAATTTCAAACTTGCCTGATCCCAATACGACCGGTATGCCACCACGACTGAACAAAAACGTGATTAAACAAAGAAGGACAACAGATCCCAAGCACTGTTAACAAGAACTTGAAGAGAAACATCCACGTGAATCAATGTATCAAATAAGATAACGCCTTTGACATTTTATATATTAATATAGTTTTAAACAAATTTTTTTTTTAACGGTGTGTCATTGAACTGAATTTATATATATATATATATATATATATATATATATATATATTTATTTGAACATATTACAAGCACAAATGCACTCAATTTTAAAACTACAGCCCTGGGCGCAGTAGTTTGAAAATCATTGCCTTTGGCAGTACAGATTATTCAAAGTGCGAAAGGATCGTGATCCAATTGTATGCAGGTGTAAAATTCACAAGAACTAAGACGTCTCATTCTGCAGTTAAGTATCTTTCAAATGGATTACGTTAATAGAGTGTGTGTGTTCACACCATGGGGGAATAAAATAAAATCTTATAACATCACACAAGCAGCGAATGCGGCTGGATTAGATTGTTCGTGTGCAGGTTAGTTCGAAAATAAGGTTTCACAATTGGAACCATCTGCCAAAAGACATAAACCGTCTGGGTTAAACATCATGTGCGGTCTTTGTACTGTCTCGCCATGGAGGTGGATGAGAATATCAGGGACATATGAAAACATAACTACCATGGTCTTCTTCCACCGTCCTCCTCCGTCTTCCTCCTCCGTCTTCCTCCTCCGTCTTCCTCCTCCGTCTTCCTCCTCCGTCTTCCTCCTCCGTCTTCCTCCTCCGTCTTCCTCCTCCGTCTTCCTCCTCCATCTTCCTCCTCCATCTTCCTCCTCCGTCTTCCTCCTCCGTCTTCCTCCTCCGTCTTCCTCCTCCGTCTTCCTCCTCCGTCTTCCTCCTCCGTCTTTCTCCTCCGTCTTCCTTCATCTTCATTGGTCTTCCTCTTTCTCCTTCCTCTTTGTCCTCCCTCCTTCCTGCTTCTTCTCCATCTACTGTCCGACGCATTTTATCCTCCGTCCGTCCGGCGTGTTCCTCCTCCCTTCTTCTACTCCTGTTCTACCTTTTAGCGTTGGAGCCTTGGTATATGCTACGTAGATGCTGGTATTTACGATATTTAGGATATGCCTTCTGTCCCTCGCTTAAACGGTCTACCTCTAGGTCGGCTTCTATTGTGCCTAAGTGACATAAAATTGTCTCAACGAAAGTAATATTTAAAAGGACAAATGTCTACCTGTATCAGACGGAGACCTTTCGCATTCTTTGTGCATCGTGACAAGGAAAAAAATTGAAAATGCTCTGACAGCAGGTAAGATGGAGGTAAGTCATGAGAACATCAAGAGGGATTGTGTTGGACAGTTGACTCCATAAGAAGGAAGAACAGCTGCATCTGAAATTACTGGATGTACACGAGTCTTGTCGGCGTCAGTGGCTTAGGCCTTGCGAACGGGCTTTATAATTCCTGGTTCGATCCCAGCTGCCGACGATTTGTCTTGCGCTGGCTGGTTTCGACAGCTGTTGAGTGAGCAATCACAAACTACTGAATGTAACATTCGCAAAGAAAAGCAAAAACTGTTGGCGTTGGTTCAGCAACATACTGTAAAAGATATGGGACTAACTTAACAAGAGGCCTAAAATTATGGACTGACGTGATGGCAGATATAACCATGTATCCACTACACGAACACTAATCTACGGATTTCATTTGCCATGATTTTAGACTGTGCCCGATGTGTCTTGTGTTTTGAACTGCAGGTTCAGAAAATGGCGAGTGGCTTGTTGCGAAACCTCTTGTAGTGCCGTATACGATTAATTGCGTGTGCAATTGTTCATATCCTGCTGAATCCACCGTCGATGATATGTATTTCTACAGTTGGACTGTTTGTGTTGGAACTTCTGTCTATTGCCTTGTGAATTTAATGCGTGCGTATACTGTTGGATTTGCTAAGATTTGCAGCATGTGCCCCTTTATTTTTTTTTTTTAAACCAGGGACAGTGATGCATATGGTGTGTGGTTTTCGTTGGCACTAAAACGGACCAACTATGGAATGGCCCTGTGGGGTATGAAGTGTGGATTGCGACTATATCCTCACCTGATCGTAAATATCGTTTTTTTTTTTTTTTTTTTGCTGTAAAAAGGAACAGAAAACTTACAAAGAATACAAGAATTACTGAGCGAACGACAAACTATCGCAAATTTCAGTACCGTTTAAACTTCCTGTTCGCAGCCCTTCCACCACAGACAAAGGCAAGGAATAAAGAGGAATCGAAATTTACTGAACGACAGTGAACGACTGATAAAACCACTGAAAGAGAATCCCAGAATGGCATCTCGGGAATCGTTATCAAGCCCATAAATGGAAAGTGCATACAAGGGAGACGATTTGTACCGCCATTGATGGAGATAATACTAGCAGTGTAAGGGGAGATAAATGATGGTTGTTGTATAGAAGATGTCCCAGTTTGATGACGTTGATGAATCACATTTCCCGCGGAAGTGCGGCTGGCGCAAAGAGGGAATGTTCCCTTTTCAAATGAATGGATTTATCAAGACCTTTCAAAGTGGTGTTTTTTCATGGAGTCTTATTAAAGGAAGGACAAATGACTCCCGGACACGGACACGAAGCAGAGACAAAAAAAAGTAAATAAAATATAGAGAAATTGATAACACGCGTAACGTGTATTATGAAATCTCGTATACAGAAAGGGAAGGGAGAAAGATACAGCTGTCTAGATACACAGACTTCGTTGCTCAAAGACGATATGAAGATTTCAAAAAGACAAGTTGTTTATCATAATAGACAATTGAGTATTTCCAAGTTATGGCATTATTCGAAATATTTCTTCACAGTGTGTAATGTAGGCGGCTACGGTCCGCCGCAGACTTATTAATTAGATCAGGCGCTTGTCGACTTATCCCCAGAGCATCAAGATGGTTACTCGCGTATCACTGTTATTCAGATACAGCGGTAATAGAACCAGAGGTCGACCATGCAGAAGATTATCATCATCATCATGTGCCCTGCCAGCTGGCGAAGGCGGTCATGCATCTTCACAGATCACGATCCCTGGTTGCCTGGAACAGCTCTCTTGATGATATCCCTCTATGTCGTCGTTTTAGTCCACCCAGCATTATCTCTCTTAGTCTGCCTGTACACCTTTTTTTTTACCGATCTTTCCAGTTTTTACGATGTTCTCTAATGTCTGTCTTCTCATTGCGTGGCCAAAGAACAGTGTTGTCTCTTTCTTAGTGTTTTATATACAGATCTACTTTTATTAGCTACTTTCAAGCAATCGTTGGTTAATCTGACCGTCCAAATTATTCGTAACATTTATCTCAGAAACCACATCTCTGTTGTTTCCAGATTCTTCCTAATTGGTTCACTGACATTTCAAGATTCTCTGCCATACAACAGAACAGGTTCTATGTAACAATTTAGTACAAATGAGAGCGATTTATTGCATAAGATATTTGCAGAAAATAAATCACCGAAAAATCGGAAACGCTGAAAAGTACTATATAAGACGCGAACAGAAAGTTCCGATCTAGACATTTCTTCCTGTCCTGACGCTGAGAAGCTTAAAATGATAGCGGAAATAAGACGACTAAGGCCGTTACCCGTGACAATAAAAATTAAATCCTTACCTACACAGTCCGTGGCGACAGCACTAGCCATGCGGCCCTAAATCCTCAGTCTCAAAGACTCACTACACCGCAAAAGGGGTATAATAAAGGTAGTAATTGGCAGATGACACGTGACAATTCGGAAACTGATTAGTATAAATTCTTGGTATAAACAGACACACTCATATTCTATACGTCCTTCTTAGGACGTAACTTTTTGTTTTTTGAAGCCCCACTCTGGCTTTTGCCAGGGGCCGCAATATAGGCAGGCCATACATATGGCCAAATGTCTGAACGCGGTTTCTTGGACCTCTCCACGGCGATCCTCATCCGCATGGTGGCACTTTGTGTCATCGGGTGTTTATCGCTTGTGTGATGTCCTGGTGGGGTAGAAAGTCAGTCAGTCAGACACACTCACTGGACAGTAATTAAATGGCTAACTAGCGATGAAGAAAAATAAAAAGTAAAGTAAAGGTCCCTTTTCCTAGCGTTTTGACGTAGAGGGATGTGGAGTTAAAAAATATAGGCTAAACCTATACTTTTATAGACCAATCGGCACTTGGTGGGTGCTGTAGTCAGCATCACGCCGGTCGTCTTTACTTCCCAGGACTGCACTTGGTACCCACTCAAGGCTGGGTCGACCTGGAAGTCAAGGAGGAAAAAAAAAGTCCGGCTCCGTCAGACGCGATCCCACAGCATTCCGATCTGCAAGCGGGATAGGGAAAGATGGCGGACTTTTAATCAGGCTATCTATCACTGGCACAAACAGCTAATAATGCATGAGAAGAAGACAGTATAGGAATATCACTGGTACAAGCATTCATTTCCGGTTTAGCCTATCCTTGTTAATAATTGTCGGCTCTGTGGCTAAGTCGATGCCAACGCTTCGTAATGCCGGGGTGCCGGGTTCGATCCCAGCTGCGAGCCATGCGCCTTGCGTTGGTTTCGACAACGGTATCAGGGGGTCGACCGTCCAGATAGCATTGGCAAAGTACTGGACGTAAATTTGCCTAAGAAACCACACACCAGCCAGGGTTTGCTGGGGTTGCTTCTGCAACGTCCTGTAAAGGATACGCAACTAACCATCTTCTTGTTAATAATTGCCAGACCTTCTTGGTCTTAGCGTTCACCAGCAACAAACTCTGACGGAAATTAGTGGTTGTTCGTCCACTTCTGCACTTCAGCCTTGTTCCAGAACTTGACTTTTGCGTGTACATTCATATTACAGTTCTGTCTTATGTGTGCGAAGACTTCGTTCCGCGACTCATGTAGATGCATTTTGAAGAAAACACACCTTATTAATCGCCTTTTACGACATATTTGGGGGGCAGTGGATCTATTTCCCCCCCCCCCCTCCCCCCAAAAATGTGGCACCAGAACATAAACGGGAATATTGCCGAATGAAGTCTAAAGTGTGTGTCAAAAGCACTAATCTCTCTTGTAAACAGACAATGCAATTATGTCTAGAACTGAAAATACCAAAGCAGCAAGGAATAATTATTAATTTATAGCTAAACTAACAATAAGTCTCAATTTTTAAAACTATAGTAAACTTGTTCGGATTCACAAAGATAGATTTTTTTTCAGAAAATTTAGTCAGTTTAAGAGCCTTTGTGAGGAAACCTAACTGAGCGACAGTCATTTTCTGCGTTCGCTCGTGATTGGGCGGTTGGAATGTTGTATTGTATCTCAGTTTAAAAAATTAGTTGCGTATTCTCTACAGGACCAACCTCAGCATGTTTTGGCTGTTGTGGTTTTATTAGGCAAATTTTACGTTCAATAGTTTACCTTGCCCTCTTCAACGGTCGGCTCTCGGTACCACTATCGAAACCAACGCAAGACAAATCGTCTGCAACTGGAGATCGAAGCCGGCACCCCGGCATTGCAAAGCCCGTTTTCAACGCCTAAACCATAGACGCCAACATCTTACAGTTAGGTTATGAAACAATTTTCTCTCTAATCGACTCATCTGATTTCAGAGAATCCTTAATTAAGCCTTTTACGACATGCTTGTTAAGGAGTAGTGGGTCTATCCCCCCCCCCTCCCCCCCTTTTCCCGTTAACAAGCAAACAAAAAAAAAAATGAATCCCAGAATGGCATTTAGGAAATCGTTATCAGATCCAGAAATAGAAAGCCCCCAAAAGGGAGACGATTTGTACCGCCATTGATAGAGATAATACTAGCAGTGTAAGGGGAGATAAATGATGGTTGTTGTATAGAAGTTGTCCCAGTTTGATGACGTTGATGAATCACATTTCCCGCGGAAGTGCGGCTGGCGCAAAGAGAGAATGTTTCCTTTTCAAATGAATGGATTTATCAAGACCTTTCAAAGAGATGTTCCCTCCATGGAGTCTCATTAAATGACGGGAAGCTGGCACCTGGACATGGGCAAAGGAGACACACACAAGAAAAGAGTAAATAAAATATACGGAGATTGATAAAATGTGTAACGTGTTCAGGGATCTCACACACAGAAAAGGGGGGTGGAAGACTAATATAACACAACGGTTTGGATAGACAGATTACGTTATTTACAAACAACAGGAAGATTGAGAAAGTCTATTATCATATAGAAAACATATGGTGTACTTGGCAATCGAGGATAAAAAAGGAATAAATGTGTTTCCACTTATTTTTACGTCTTCAAACGTCAGTCATTTTACTGAATCCCCCCCCACACACACACAACACACACACACACACACACACACACACACACAGGGCAGCCGTTTGCTTCGTAACCTAGGTCTGATCCAGTATAGTTATGTTAAGTATAGTTATGTTAAAGTCTGAACCGGTATATGTTATACTTATACAACTGGATTTATGGGATATTCTCTTGTTCGATTCGCATCCACTCTGTAGCTTTTTTGAGTCCAAAAAGTGTCAGGTTTTTTTTTTTTTTTTTTGGAGGGGAGAGGGGGGGGGGGGGGGCTCTAAACCAGGAATGGGGAAGAAAACAGGGGAGAGGGGTGAGGTGTCACAAAATATTTAAAGTAAGTTAACTTGTGTATATTTCAATAGTGTCCTCAAACTGGTTCAGTCTAAAAGTAGCCCCGATATCAGATACTTATGTTGAATTGTGAAGTATTATCCCTTCTTATATCTCTGGCGATAGCTAATCAACACGCCGACATCCTTCATGATCTGAGTATCGAGGAGAATTGGCTCATAAACAGCATCTTGTCTCGAAAGCTGAGGTATTGTGGCCATGTTAAAGGTCATGGTGGCCTGGAGAGAACGGTGATGAAGGGCAACGTTTCTGGAAAAACGGAGACAGGCCTTAAGTGGAAAGCACACAGGGCTGGAGATTCGGTTAAAGAAAGAGAGATGTAAGGCGTGCCGTGACTAGAGCGACGTTCAGTAAAGGACTTGCAGACTGATGATAATGATGATGACTAATTCTATTTATCACTTCTTCCCAGACAATCTAAAGAAAATCCTCGCATTTGTCTGGTGCCCATTTCTATCAGGCAGACCCAAACCTTTCGCCTGTCAGGCCATCGTCTAGCGACTGGCTCGTTAACCTCAAATTATTATTTGTAAATGTCATAGCAAGTACCCAAGCTGCGGGCCATGCGCCTTGTGTCGGTTTAGACAGTGGTATCAAAAAGGCCGATCGTCCAGGAACAATGGTAAACTACTGGACGTAAAGTTGCCTAGAAAAACCACACAACGGCCAGGTGCTGTTGGAGTTGGTTCTGCAACGTCCTTTAAAGGATACGCAACTAACTAACCATAGCAAGTAAAGGCAGTCAGTATGATGCTGACCACCGCTGGTTGGTTGATGAATGTTAAATTAAGAATCGACTTCATAGTGCTCGGGACACTGCTATAAGAGCTCGGTCCCAATATTCAGCAGCAAGGGAATAGTTCTAATTTCGATGGTACCAGTAGCTGTTTGATTGTATATCCGTCTCGCCTTTCCCTTGAGTGCTGAGCGTCGGACAGATTCCCTGGTAACTCTCTGCATCGCCATTCTCCTCATACTGTAATGATCTATTTGTGCCTCCACACTATTCACTCGCCTTCAAAGGGGCCCTCATAATATTTAGCTTGTCATGAATCAGTGTATGTGTGTGTGTTTTCTGTTTGTGCATTTATGTCTATGTATGTGTTTTATGTTTGTGTTTGTATGTAGATGCATGTGTGTATGTATTAGGTATGTCTGTATATGAGTGTGCATGTATGAGAACGTAGGAGTATGTATACGTGTGTGTGAGTGTGAACGATTGTGTACACATGATGCGTGTATGCATTATTCTATAATTTATATTTCTTTATTATATCCATAAATGCATTATTGATAACAGGCATTTGTACTCTGAAAAATGAGGGCTTAGAAGGTCCGAATGTCAGACGGGCCTGCGTGCCCAATTTGTAACCCTTTGAAAATAAAGTTTGTTCGTTTGTTCGTTCGTTCGTTCAGTTCACCACAAAGTGGTTCATAACCGGCCAGTCCATCTGCCTATTCATCTCCAAACACACTACCATAACCTGGAGAATATATCCAAAGAACGCTAACTACCTGGGACCTCTGAAGCGATGCTTGCCACTCTGCACAGAGCATCATATGGCCTGACGCGCTACCGACGTAAAATTTTCTTGTAATTATTTTTCAGTGTGAGAAAATACATTTCCAAGTGTATTTATCACTACGCGTAAACTAAATAAAATGCATACACGGTGTTATTCTTTTCTATAAGACACCTTAATTGTCTTTTGTTTTGAATCAAAAACAATACTACCAAAAAAAAAAAACGAATTCTTCATCTCTAATACGAAAGCAGCACTGCAAAGAGGGGAAAAAAGATAGATCCGTTCTCATTCAGAAAGGAAGACTTATTCGTCTGCAGTCTCGAAAACTTTTTTTTTTTTTAACATATGTTACAGATTATAAAAATTCAGATCAACAGGGCTTCAAAATCCAATTTATTACTCTGACAGCAAAAACTAATGGCGCTCCTACCGTTCACTTTTTGACCTGAATACGTCACAATGTCTAGAGTCAGTGCATTCATTCTCTTTGATCTACGTCTTTAAAATGACTCGAAGATGTCTGGAAGATAAATATTTTACTCAAGGGATGTAAATTCGTGAAGCATATGTTCACTTTTCTAGAATGGTTCGATTCATAAAAAGCCAAGTTTTATTGGTGGTAGCAAAAGTCATTGCAAAGTTGGATGTGCATTCGTGGTACTAAAATGAATAACGAGGAAGATGTGAGAATATATCTTCTCCTCTTCCCTCCTTTCTTCCTTCTTCCATCTGTCTCCTCCTCACTGCTTTCTTCCTTCTTCCATCTTTCATCTTTATTTAATTCTTCCGTCTTCCATCTTTTTTGTTTCTTTCTCCGTCTTCCATCTTGTTTGTTTCTTTCTCCGTCTTCCATCTTTTTTGTTTCTTTCTCCGTCTTCCATCTTTTTCGTTTCTTTCTCCGTCTTCCATCTTTTTGTTTCCTTGTTCCGTCTTTTATCTTTTTTTTTTTTTTTTTTTATCAAGCTCCCTCCCCCAACCCCCTTTTTTTTTTTTTTTTTTTTTGCTGCTGCTTCTTCTTTTCACCCCCTACTGTCTTTCATAAAAACCTGCCAAAGCTCTCTTCCATGGTGACTTTATTTTTTCTTGTCCATATACCAGCTGTGAGCTCTGGTGGAAACCTTCTGGCTGTTCATCGACTTCTGGAGTTTGGTCTTCTTCAAGAATTTGAGTTGCATGTGCATAACATCCATTTAACAGATCTGACTTATTTGTATACAAACTTGGTTTCTCACCTCTCAGGTAGATGCACTCCGACTTGGAAGGATAGGCCCCTAATTAAGTCTACGTTTATGACGCAATGCTAGGAGGCAATAGGTCCATTCTCTTCCTCCTCCTACTCCTCTTTAAACCCATTCCTCACTGAGGCCTCTGAATCTACTGTGACAATGTTGGTTTAATTGTTCACATTAGGTCCTTTCCATGGCTAAGCCATGACTGTTCTGAAGGTTGTGGGTTTATTTCACGGACTGTGCCGTTCTAATCTTGGTGCAGTTCGTTCGGAGATCTCTGCGGATCGTCACTGTATGTTCGGAGTTCGCACTTTGTGCGACAATATCGGCAGGCAGCTAATCGTATCAACGAAAGCATGTGGATTATATTTTTAAGTTAGCTGTGCGTTCCTTTGAAGGACGTTGCAGAACCAACCCATATATATATATATGGTTTTAATTATTAAATTTTTTTTTTTGGTAGTGTGTGGTTTCACAAAACAGTTTTACGTTCAGTGGTTTACTTTTCTTGAATTGAAGAAAAAAAAAACAGAAAAAAAAACAAATGATACAAAAAATATTGAAAATGTCACACACTTTGAATATCTAGTCTCTAAAATAACTAGCGATTCAGACTGCCTGATGGAAATTTAAAAAAAAAAAAAGAGTATGGTCAAAGCAAAGCAAAGATTAAACATTAACAGTCTATGGTTAAGCACCAGCAAGGACATCAAACAAGATTTGCAGAGCATGTATCTTCCCTATAGCAACATAGGGATGTGAGTCGTGGACTATCTCCCCGTCTTTAGCTAAACAAATAAGGGTTTTCTTATGTAAAATGCTATAGATAGAAAGTTTCTCCGAATACCATGGATAAAGAAGTTAGGAAATGCTGAAATTGTAAAAGATCTGAACGCAAACAGTACCCGATCACATACGATACGTTTCGTGTGGCAGAAAGGTAATGTACGAATAGCATCATTTTATTTTTCTTCAGAAAGTCGCACCAGGAAACAATATTCTACTGGTTAAACTGAGATTGAATACGTCCAAGGACGATGCACACTGGAAATTTCTCATCGAATATTTCTTTTCACTGTGAATGGGAAAGGGCATTGAGCAAGAGGATGATAGTGGTGGTGATGATGACAGAAGAAAAATAAATGCTTTAAACAGTTGTCGCGTGCCTAATGTAAGGATTCCTCCTTCAGAACCAACAGCACTCAGAGATAATTATGTTGAGTCGTTTGGCTCGTATTGGTCTAAGGGATTCCCCGTGGCCAATATACGCTCAACTTATCTCTGGAGTAGGGCAACTCAAGTATTGGCACTACAAAATATATCAGTATATAAATACAATATTTCTAGGCACACTTGGCTGGACACCCCCACTACTTACTAAAGAAAGCCCCCAGGTTATGATAGTTCATTATCATAACCATGTTAACACATATAATGAAGATACATAAACATACAACTGCTAAACACTTAAGAAGGTGACATAGAGAAACCTAAGTCAGCCATGAAAATGAATGCATGTATTTAGTATAATATCTGTACATAAAAAATTGAAGTGAATTCCAGCTATCAGTGAAAGAATCTCAGCACTAATGTCTAGATCCCAAGGAAACTATACAGACAGCCGGTCCTGGAGGTGACTATATGTCATCATTGGAAACAAATGAGCTGTGAGGAAAACAACAGCACATGAAGCATCAGACTTAGCTTCTAGCCTTTTTGTCTATGATGCCTCCTTCAGCTCCGGATGATTCGACTGTCTTTGATTCTGGAAATTCTGCTCCACTGGATCAAATAGTCAGAGAGTACCTCACCATAGAGGACACAATACTGCACTGGTACTTAGCAAGTCTCTATCACAAAATGTGATACACATTATTGTTGAGCTCTCCCAAACTCTAGCACTGGTAGGATGTTTGAGGTACCATCTCCCACATGTTGGAGATGTCAGGAACCTTCACAGGTGTTAGCTGGTGGGTACGGTTAGTTTAGGGTTGTTTGGTGGGTTGATGGGTGTTGGTTGGACTGTGAAACTTCTGCCAGCTCCTCACAAAAGATACATCCTGTCAAGAAAATAACTCAACATTAGTCATCACCAAGAGGGTAACATCTTGACAGGAAAGACAGAACAAGCATCAGTCATCAACCCCCATCTGCTGACTCCCCCCTGCTCTCCTGTTTCATTCCTCAGATTGTCTCTCCAGACCAAGAGACATAAGTCTCCTATATTCATCTGTCTGTTTAGTGCAAGAGAAGGCAAGTCAGATATACAGTGGAGATAGAGTGTTCTAACACATATATCACTCTCTCTCTCTCCCCTCCCTCTGCACACAGACACCAATATTTACTGTCAGTACCTGCATTCACTAGATTTCCCAACGCTCGCCCTAGCACTCATTGATCTGGGTCAAACACACACATACTTTGATTAACAAAGTCCTGACCCAATTATGTCCCCATTTGGTATGCACAACTTCTCTAGTTAGTTTAAAACGTACATACTTGTAAGGGTATTAAGTTTTACCAGTATGGGTGGTTTATTGAGGGCATAAGCTATTTAGTCTGTACAGGGGAAGGTCTACGTTCGAATCCGCTACTCTAGCGATCAAGAACGGTCGAACTAAGTGTGATCACACAGCCGATACAGATCTCTCTACAGCAGTGACTACTTTACAGACATCATTTTAGGTACTCGTAAACTATAATTAACTTACCCAAGCATATGTAAAAACTGAGACATTCCAGATTGCCTTGAAAAATGAAATGATACAGGCATAGATTGACACGTCTGGACGCTAGGAGCCGGCAAGAGAGAATGGCGTCACTTAGACGCTTCAGGCGTTGGTACAAAAAGAAGTCCCTAGTATACATGAGCAAGGAGTAAATCGGTATCCACGAAACCTCAAATAACTCCCTTCATATATATCCAAGATATATACATTTAAAAGTGGAGTTTAGTTACAGTAACCAGAAAAGGTAGACATAATAATGTTGTCCAATAAAGGCCTATATATATAGATATAAGGGACTATATATTTCTGGGCGAGTCCAAGTTTGAATTTTGTGCAAATTACAGGTAAGACAGGTTATCAGCCTTACAGACCGATGCGTAATGGCTATCATTTCACGACAACAGTGAGGAAAGAACTGGTTATCGCCTCTTTATTACATACACCAGTAAATGTGATACCGGTGTGAAAATAGAGTCCATATGTCAGAAACGAGACTAATAATGTTGCAAGTCAGTACTTTTGTATGGAGTGTAAGAATGGAGAACAGCTAAAACAGTTACAAATAAACTGTACACATTTATTAACTGGTTGTTAAATGTTATTTGCGTATCCTTTACAGGATATCGCAGAACCAATATATATCCGAGACAAGATGCTGTTTATTGTCCAAACTTCCTTGATGTTCAGATCTTTTAAAATTATGAGGGGGAGGAAGGGAAGTGGGGGGGGGGGGGTTAGGGTTAGTGTTAAATGACTGGTGACTACTACTAACACTATTTCCCCCCCCCCTTTTCCCCTCCCATTCTATGGGATGTCTCTAAATCATGTTGATGTGGTCGCTAAACAGAAAAGAACCCAGAAAGCTTAAATTTTGTAGTGTTTCAATATAGCCACCTTATAAATGTAAAGATGTCCGCCATCTTTGCTTGAGCTTGAAAAGACCTTGGTAATAGAACAAGCAATTATCAGAGGCCTGTGTGACTTCTGCATGGCCAGCTCCTTCAGTGATTGTGGACCTCATCACACGCAAACTGAATTCCTTTTATCTCTTTTTTAAGTTTTGGGTAGAAAAAAACGTCCGAGCGTGCCAGATTCTGTTGAACACCGTGGGTGAGGAAGAATTTCAATATTCAGATTGTTTGTTCTTAGTTGCACCATCCGTGTTTTGTGAAAAGAAGCCTTGAGCTGAAACAAATGTTATGTGTAGAGTTTGAGTGCGGGCGATTTATCGTTTCCTTGTCACAGTTTTTCTAAGTTTTGTACGGAGACCCGAATAATACTGTCCATTCACAGTCTCACATCGAGGCAGGGATTCTTTCACTAGAACAAATCTGGCCACCCCCAAAAATTGTCATAATCACTTTCCCTGCATATTTCTGTGCTGCTTGACAGGTGTAGGGAATCGAATTTTTTCCAGTGCATGCTGACAATTTTGCACTGGGGGTCATAGTGGTGAACCCAAGACTCATCTACTGTCAACATAGTCGTCAAAATATTTTCTGCCACTCTTTATGAGTAACTATCGACAACACGTTATCCTCATTTCCCTCTGTTTGCCTGGTAGCAGACGTAGAACCCAGCGTGCACGCACACTGTTCGCATGACCAGTCTTTTGTGTAAAATTCAAGCAACTACACTTTTACTAAGTTTAACTGCATTAGTCCTCAACAGTCATTTTTCGATCTTGGTCAATGATTATCATCACTTTTTTTTTTTCTCTGAATTTCCATCAGTCGACTCTGAATGCGGTCTTCCGCATCTTAGCATATCAACAATATTTATGCGACCAGACTTAAACTGCCTGTGCCAATTTTTTTTATTTTTTTTAACAAAATCTTATGAAGAGCAGGATTTCTGAAATACTGGTTTCATCTCCCTGTGTATTTATGTTGGTGTTTAGCATTGCAACATCATAAATTGTATCCTTTGCTCTGGCACCTGTAGCTACTTTTGTGGTGAAACATTTAAGCAGTAGATCCGGTCAACATGTGGTATAGCGTTGTGTCCCATAACGCAAAAACCTGTCATAGGATCGGATGCAAATTTCTCATATAACTTATGGGTGCGAGAGTTGGAAATCAACAGTAGCTCTAGACAACAACAACAACAACAACAACAACAACACAACAACAACAACAACAACAACAACAACAACAACAACAAAACAACAACAACAACAACAACAACAACAAAAGAGTTTCGAAAATTGATGTCTAAGAGGAATATTAAATCTCCACTGGGCAGATGTCGGGGGCCGCGTTAGCGCAGTCGATAAAAGGCTCGCTCTTAAATCCAGCTGCGACTCGCAGCAGCCCAGGGCCGATGTTCGAAACCGGGAGGCTTCCGGGGTTCACTCAGCCTCTAAGAAACGGGTACCAGAGCTGACACTAGGGTAAATGAAGGAACGTCGCTGTAGCTACAGAGTTACGTGAGAACGGAGACACCGGGGGGGGGGGGGGGGGGCAATTCTTATCAGCTGTCCGTACTTGTGGCAGAACACTTATGGTTTATAACCGTGTGCAATGACGCTGGTTCACATCTCCCGACTTTATCTTTTTGGACAGATTTCAAATCACGTACGCAAATAAGACAAGAGACCAAGCAAGATGATGTATCCAGTTTTATAAGAAAGCGTCACTGAAATTTCATTGGCCATGCACTCAGAACGGATAAGACGAGACTTTCCCATCAAGCTCTCATAATGACATCGGAAGAGAAAGGAATAACGGGGAAGACCGAGAGAGAGAGCCTGTGTAGAACCATTATCAGGAAAGGCCATATAATGGGTTTAATGAACATCCAGGACTTAAAACAGGTGGCAACGAACCGCCAGACATGGAGAGCTATGACATCTGCCCTATGCGCCGCCCTAGACTCAAGTGGAAAGACCAACTAACTGACTGACTAACAAATGTGCTAACTTTTGTTTTTTACCTGGTTACTCCTTTATAGTCAGCGGAAGGATTTGTGGATCAAACCTCTTATAAGAAACACCTAGCCTCAGCATACTAGGGCAGAGGTTCTCAAACTGGGTGCCGCGGCCACAAAGATTTAGTAACCCCTGTGCTAGAGAAACCTGGCTAGACATGTTTTGGATACACTCTATAAACTTCAATTTCCAGGACCCCATGTGTTGCCACTTGGAAACAAACATACTGTTTTTATGTAATTGTTGCTATTCCTGTGTATCTTCTTATAGATATTCTGAGACTAAAAGATTTTAGAGATTAGGACTGTACACCGGATCTCTAAAGGATCCTTTTCCACGGCTTCAGGTGTATTGGTCATACATTTTTAGACCAAGCGGCACTTGGTAGGTGATGTGGTGAACAACACGCCTACCGCCTTTACTTCTTAAGACTGACATAGAGTCACATATTTCTAAAGTTGGGCATAATATCCGGAACGGACTATAAAATGTTAGCATACAGACATGCAGCACAAACAGAGAAATAGGCATACAGACACGCAGCACAAACGGAGAGATACGCATACAGACATGCAGCATAAACAGAGAGATACGCATACAGACACGCAGTATAATCAGAGAGATACGCATACAGACTCGCAGCACAAACAGAGAGATACGCATACAGACACGCAGCACAAACAGAAAGATACGCATATAGACATGCAGCATAAACAAACAGAATTCAAACAGACATGCATCATAACAGAGAGATGTGCATACAGATACGCAGCACAGACAAAGATACGCATACAGACATGCAGCACACAAAGATAAGCGTACAGACACGCTACATACGCATACACACACGCAACACACAGCGAGATACGCATACAGATAGGCCACACACACACACAAACACAGACACACCTGCATACATTCTTTATGTTTTTGTTGTTTTTATAGTGTTTAAACCAGCTCGTATCGGAGATGAGTGACGGACTAAACTAAACGTCTTTTGTTTTGTTTTCTTCACGTTTCAGTCGGGATACAGACATCATAGCTCAGCTGCCTGAAGGACTACTGGCCATTGACAGCTTCTGGCTGGGAGGGGTAGAAGACGTGGTGGCGACAGCTCTAGATTACGTCATGTCCGCCACCATGTGTGTCCTCAAAGAGGAGCTGACCAACGACCAACAGGTGCCTTACAGTGACGGACTGCAGCCAGCAACTCCAGAGGATGGAGATATGGACCCTCCGCCAGTCATCAACTTGGGCAACGCCACTGACTTCCCCTATTATTTTCGAAGGTAAGATAACAATTATTAGCCTCCAGTGTGTAGTGGCTAAACGCTCGACTGCAAGGCTGAAAATAGTGGGTGGAGATCTGAGTCGAGCCGGGTTGTTTTTCAAAAATGACCTTGACTTTCAAGTCAACCCAACCTGAAATAGGTACCGGGTCAAGTCTGGGAAAGAAAAGGCGACGGTTGTGATGTTGTCGACCACGTCGGACCTGTTCACGTTTCTCGGCCCATCTACTCACTTTCTCAGTCTGATCTAGGTCAGAGGGTGTCAATTTGTACTGCTTTTTTTAAAAAGAGTCTCTCGTGTGACTTAGGTTGAGGCTGTGGGAACAGGAGTTTGGGTTAGGGACATTTCTACATGTTCTGGGGTCGATGAAAACTGTCGTCCTGTAGTATAGAACACGCGACATCGGTGCTGATGTAATTGAAGGGAAGACAAGTGACACCCCTTTCGACGTAGAAGAGTCTGAGAAAGTATCAATGAAAGTTCAGGTAGTGTGTACATGGGTCAGGAAACGTGAACAGGACCGATTGGTCTATATAATATATTTCTAGCACTATTTGCTCAGCACGCCCAAGGGCGGGGAAAAGGGTGTTTTACTTTATTTACTGGGATTAAAACTCTTAGATTGTACCAGCACTGGAACTCCTCCTCCTCCAGTTCCGTTTCCTTCTTCTTCGGTTCTTCTTATGATGATGATACTGCTGCTGTTTTTCGACTACTTTGCTAATAATTTTAATAATAATAATTACTACTACTACCACCACCACTACTAAAATATCCCCCTCATGTTTTCCTTACTGTTAATTATATCATTTTGACTGTCTGTTTCGTGTGGTGTGACGTTGGTAACCATGTCTTTTCACAATCTTCTCTCCTGTGCACTTTTAATTAATACTGATATAGATGCTCTTTCATGTCAGGGTGCCAAACTGTTAAGTATTCTTTACCTTGGTCTTCTGTTTCTCTTCCCTTCCAACTATTCCGTCATCGCGACGTACTCTAGTTCCCCCCCCCCCCTTTTTTTTCCCCTTTTTCATTCGACTTGCCCATTGAATATGGACTGTATCCTTTTGATGCGGGTTCAAGTCATCGTTACGTTTGTTCTCAGTCCACACAGTTTTAATCTTGCTTCTATAAAATCCCACAGGCTCAAAGAAATCGGAGGAAATTGAACACATATCTCTCTCTCACACAAACACACGTGTTGCGAAGTCATGCTGTTTGTCTCGCGCTCTTAAGGTAGAGGATTCGTTTTACGGCTGACTCTGAGTTCACGAGTGCAGTTTTTACGGAGATCCCTGGGATCATCGTCGGAGCTACGGAGTTCGTGCTTTATGTGTTGCTCTCGGCTGGCAGCTGGCTCTTCTGCTTCTGCCGGCACAATAAAGTCGATCCTTTTGACTTTAACTGCAACAAATACAGGAAGATCTTAGTCGCAGGAGCGAATGAGGCAACCTTGGTGTAGCGACTAGCAACCTTGGTGTAGCGACTAGCAACCTTGGTGTAGCGACTAGCAACCTTGGTGTAGCGACTAGCAACCTTGGTGTAGCGACTAGCAACCTTGGTGTAGCGACTAGCAACCTTGGTGTAGCGACTAGCAACCTTGGTGTAGCGACTAGACGCGGATCCCTGCGGATCCGAAGGTCGTGAGTTCAGGTCCAACCAGACCAAAAGTGATATTGGCTCCCAGGTTGACTGCGCCTTGAAATGGTACCAGGTGGGGGTCCTGGCAAGTAAGGACGACCAGCATGCAGTTGACGACATCGCCAAGTGCCAATTGGTCAACAGAATATAGGTAGGAAGGTAGTTAGTACCCCACTAGGACATCACATAAGCATTCAACATCCGGTGACACAAAGTACCACGATGCGGATGAGGATCACTCGTGGAGAGGTCTCAGAAACCCCTTTCAGCCACGAGGCCATACATTTACAGTATATGGCCCGGCTATATTCAGGGCTCCCGGCAAAAGCCAGGGTGGAGCTTCAAATAACAAAAAATTGCATCCAACATGGGGACGACTATTATAAATTATATATAATATAGATCTAGCTCCCCTTATACGCTTGAATGTAGAAAAAAAAAGAGGAACGAATAAGACAAGACACGAAAGGGACGGCGATAGATATCAAAACAAAAGACCACTTGACGTGTCTTCACCTGCATAGGAGTGCAGGATACACCTGGCTGGTGAAGCCGTTTTGGCTGCCCTAATTATATCTTCTTTGGAGGTTGAACTGTGTATCTTTTATCTACCTCCTTGGTCTCCGATCCAGACTGAGACTTTTTACATCTTAAGACATTATGGCAAACCTCTAGGTAGCAGCCAGGAGTGGACAATATGATCATTCGATCGATCAACTCATCTACTTGTCGGGCGTTGGTTCATGGCCTCTGATCCATATGGAGATAAGGGAAGATTTACGCATCGCAAACTTTAATGATTGCATAATATTGTTTTTCCCTGTATACATTTATTGATGTTATTTGAAGGTGTGCAGCCTGTTAGATCAGATTATCACGTTGTTTAAATTTTTTTTTTTTTTGCCAGGGAACAAGTAAATACAGATTGTTGGGGGTGTGTGTGTGTGTGTCCTTTTCGTGTATATTTTCGTCGTGCCAATCTGTCATGAGAGATCCCTCTGGGAATCGTTACGGCTGTCTCTGAATTAGAACGCTATCAACAGGAGGAGATACGATAGAATAAACAACAAAAATTAAAATAAAACTGACACCCTGTGCAGATCAAGAGCATTAAAACATGCACCGTAAAAGTTGAGAGTATGGGTTAATGGAGGTACCAGACGGAAGTGCAAAGACTTATGGGTTGGTAACGTGCATACAGGCAGGTGGATTTAACAAATAAACTACAATCTAAATTTGTTTTTGTTTCTGTTTTTGTTTAGCGGCCAGTTGGCCCGCGACAGCAATTTTCCCTGTTTTGGTGGGCCATCTATGCATAAAAGTCTGAGGAATGAATGAATCAATCAATCAAGAACTCCATTCTTGACATTCCCACCCGTGCTCCAACCCGCTTCATTAACCAACAAAGAGTTGGTATGCTAATAGTGCGGGCTGTAACTTTATGGCGGTTTAGGAACACATAGACCAATCGGCACTAGGTTGGCTGATGTAATCACCATCACGCCGGTCACCTTGACTTCCCTTGACTTTACCTGGCACCTATGTAAGGGAGCTCAGGTCTTTAAAAAATAAAAGTTAGGCTCTGTTTGAATTTGAACCAACGACCTCTGGATTCGCAAGCGAGCTCTCTAGCCGCAGCACTACTGCTGCTCTAGTTATAAGTAAATACTTTAGGAAGCGATATATCTGGCGCGGTTACACGTCGTCCCTTAAGCTCGACGAAGATCTTGACAAAAGAAGTCATTTCTTTTGTATTTCTGTTTTAGAAAAACGTTAATGCTAAAGTTTAATTCAGATCCTTTTCCTGTGATTTGTTTGGTTGTTTGCGTTCACCAGCTGTAAACTCCGGGGGAAAGACCTGGTTGTTCGTCCATTTCAGAACTTTGGCTTTGTTCCAGGATCCAGGACCTGATTTTTGCATGTGCATCCGTTTTACAGTTCTCGCTTTTTTTTGTATGCAAACCGTTTGTTTCTTGTCCCTGAAGCAGATGCAGTCCAGCTCTGAAGGAATTAGTCGATTCCTACGACATGCTTATTTGGGAGGCGGTGGGTCTATTCTTGTTTTCTCCACATTAGGGCCCGGGAACCCACACAGAGATCTTCTATGATTTAATCTTGCAAAATTAAAAACCTCGTTCAGTAACGGATCAAACTTTATATATTTCCAGATGTCTACGCAACCTTATAAACTTCTGTGATAACTCAACCAATGCAAGCAGCAACGCCACCGACGCTGGTGAGGAAGCGGTCGTAGACGACTGTAACCCCAGAGACAACTTTGACGTCTTCCTGGACACATCAGCCCGAAACAAGGGCCCAGCCTACTACCTACTCAACACCGTTGATGATGGTTTAGGTGATCGAATATGGACCAAAGTTGGCTACATCACTGCCAGCGGGAAAAGGGATCTAAAGACTGTGTTGTGGCCAGGTTGGTTTTCTAGGTTTGATAGTCTGCTATTGTTTTGTGTGGTCTTCTAAATCTCCATGCATCTGTCCTCTGTTAACTTATGGAGTCGTATTATTATTATTATTATTATTATTATTATTATTATTATTATTATTATTATTATTATTATTATTATTATTATTAGCGTTGTTGTTAGTCATTTGAACAAGTCTTAGATATCTTGAGAGTCTCCTTGATTGTTTTCTTTGTGTCGATGCCCTTGCCACACTGTTTTATTCGAATACTTATTTGTGTCATTATGTCCTTTAACACCTTTTATCTGTACCATTTTCTGCAGGCTGGTTTGACATGAGTCATGGACTTATTCTTTGAAGAAATAATCCACAGCTTGTGAACTGAAATGCTACAGAAAAGTCTCAGAAAACCGTGAGAAAAACACCTGGCATTTTACAATATCTAAGCATCGAGGAGAATTGACTCAAAGCATCCTGTTCCGATAGCTGCTGTATGCAGGCCATGTTAAGCATCATGGTGGCATTAAGAGAATGATAATGGAGGGAGCAGTTTTCGGAAAACAAGAGCAGAGGCCAACCTCCGCGAAAATGAATGCAAGACACTGAAGATGCATCGGTTATGAAAGCACATAGGGTTGGAAAATTGACTGGAGAAAGAAGGACTTTGAGGCTTGTTGTGAAGAGAGTGATGTTCTGTAAAAGGCCCGCTGATTTATTTGTGTCGTTAGCACAACGAAGGTGTTTATGTATGACCGCCTGCATTGTACCTATTAGGTATAAACCCATTTGTCAGTTTGGCTTCAAAACAGAGATCTCCAAAACTCAAAACAAAGACCATTTGCCACGCCTTCAGGCGCATTGGGCACATAAGGCTAGACCTATATTTCATAGACCAATGGGAACTTGGTGGGCGATGTGGTCAGCGTCACATTGGTGGTTTAACTGTAAATGTATCCTAATTATCTGACAGGAGGCTAAATGGGTGTCTGTCTATGATATGTCCTGTTAGATTACCATCCATGGTGTGACTCGGAGTGTCGAGAGGTTCAGGTTACAACCCTGAAAATAAGAACTATTTCTTGGGTCCCCGTTGAGATCTAATCAAGTCTGCATTGTTTTAAAAGACTGAACCGGCTCTCTGGGATGAGCTTGTGTGGAGCTGCATTCGAAAAGAGACTTCGTGAGTTACCTGGGTCTCGTGGGCAGCAATCAGTTTTTATTAAAAGTCAGTAAGTCACCTGACCATTTTATTTAGACCACGAACTGGACACTGCAAACTCCACAGATATAAGTACAAAACACCAAAGATTTCCAAAAGTGGACAGGGCACCACAGAATATTCAGCATGTTGCAGCAGACGTGCTCTCTGCATGCAGTAGGCGATCCATAGTCTGGCTATTCAGCATTCACCATTATCATCATCAGTTTGAATTGACCAAGTTGAACCACTACCTAGGAAGCTAGCCTCTTTTAGATAGCATTATTTATAATTTTGGCTCCTGTTCGTGCTGTTATTTCATTCTGTGTTTCTTACTGCCGCTGGTTCTAGTCTCCAATATCTGTCGGGCCAGGTTTTCTGTATGTTGTTTTAAAGGCCATCATTATAGTGCCGATTTTTTAGTTTGGTGCTCGTCATGTTGCCGGATTTTAGGGTTTCTGCCACTGGTTGCTGTCCTCTATTTCATTTTCATAATGTATCTGCTACAGTGGTGGCTCTGTTGAAGTCATCCATGTCTATGGTAACTAAGCTAAATAGATCAGTGGCGGAAACGCGACCCACCACAAACTGCATACAGGCTTGTTACCTTATTTGAAAGCCCGGCTCTCTAGCGTAGTTGGCTAAACCGGATTGCGCGGAGACCGGGTGATGAACTCCTTGTGGTCCGGGTTCACTCCCGGGGGTAGGCAGGAAAGCCACATTTTCTCCCAGATTTACGGTATTTACAATGGAATTAAGGCCGAAAGGTTGCGATATCCATAATTCCGAGCCTAAGGGTTAACAACTCATGGCTTCTGGATACTTAAACAAACAACAAACAAACAACCTTATTTCAAAACCATTGGCAATAGAGCGAAAATAAAAGTTTTGCCCTAACTCTGATTGATTTGTTAAATTGTGTCTGTCTCTATCTCTAATCCCACGTTCTGCCCCAGGTCACAACATCTACGGTCCATCCTCCGACATGGTAAAAACCTACAGGGTGGTCACTCGCTCGGCAGAACCTTTTGTGCTCATCAACAGCCAAGCTTCTCGGAAAGAGGAATGTCATGCACAAGTGCCTTGTCTTCAGGTACACATGCCAAAATGTTATTTTCAATCTTTAAGCTTGTATCTCTCCATCGGATGAGGTAATATACATTACAACAACATATAATTATGCAAAATGAGCAGATTAACCAAAGAGAAAGCTTACGATTAAAACAAAGTCGCTGGTGTGTCTTTCTTGGGTTCTCAGCACTCTGCTTTATGCAGTGAAACTTGGTCAACTTATTCGTACCAGGAGAAACGGCTAAATAGCTTTCACAGGCTATGCTTAAGAAGAATACTGGGCATTAAGTGGCAGAACAAGATCACAAACACTTAAAAGGAGCAGGTTTTACGAAAGTCTTCTCAATGCTCTGTCTACGAAAGCTCTGGTGGCTGGGTAACACCTGGAGAATAGAGGATGGCAGAGTCCCTATGGACATTCTTTATGGTGAATTAAAACAGGGTAGATGAAGTCAAGGTCCATCTCTACTACGATATAAAGACGTGTGCAAGCGGGACATGAATGATACAGGCGGTAATAAAATGCCATAGACCGTGTTGTGTGAAGGGGGCACACCGAGAAGTGAATGAGAATGAAGGAAGAATTGATTGCAGAAAGGATGAGAGCTGAGCGTCTGAGAAAAATAAACAGGTTAAATACAGGTTGACAACATTGGTCCTGAAGCCCCACGCTATAATTGTGGAAGACTTTTCTTAACGCCGGTGGGTCTCTTGATGTGCTATTTATGGACAATGTTGTAACGACTGGGGAGACCAGCAGTAGAAGAGGGAGAGGCAGACCAAGAGAGATGATGACGGGTGGACTGCGACGTTGGCATGCAGGGATATCATCAGTCATTATAGTCTCCAAAGAAATACGAAAGCCAAAGCATATTGTATTTCGATGAGTGTGCTGTATATACACTCGCCATTGCCATGGGCTGTGAGTCTCATGCCTTCTCATAGCGTAATATATCACTATCGTCTGCAAAGACAGAAACGTGCCAATCATCAATCAGTGAAGCATACAATAAGAATGAAAAGAGTTGCTAAGGGGAGAAATGACATATGAGCGAACTATTTTGGCCAAATTAAAAGACGTGATACTTATAACAACCACGCTGGGGGGAAAAGCTGAAGGCGAGCGAGTAAAAGGCAGACGGCAATACGAGTTGGGGAGGAGGAGCAATATTACGAAGAGCGTCATGGTGAACTGCAGTCAGCTAGCACATCGAGGGGGAAAGACAGAGCATGTTGAAAATCCCTTACTGCAAACTGTATGTGTAAAGGCGGCACATCCTTGATTGATAGGTAATGAAGCAAACCAGTGGGCTTCCAACTGTACATCACGTGCTAAACAAGCGCCTGTGAAATTCTTTGAAGTCAGAAACTACAGGGATTGATAGATATTATAGTGGCGGTAGACAGTAATAAAACGGGCCTCAGCGTGAATAATGGGAAGACAGAAGCAATGGTAATATCAAAGGAAAGAATATTGGCTAAATGTATAATAAAAGTCAAAGGCGTTTTAGGACAAGTACAGGAGTTTAAATATCCAAGCACATCGATACCATCCGACGAAAGATGTATCACAGAGATAAAGAACAGAATAGGACAAGCCAAAACTGCATTTTATAAATAGAGCATTGTATACAATAAATCCATGTCATTGGATGTTAGGAAGAGAATTCTCGCATGTTATATAGAGACATGGCCAGTTTTAACACATGGTCATGAATCTTGGACAATTAATAAACAAGCCATATAATCTCTTTAGGCCTCGGAGATGTGGTTTTAGAGAAGAATCCTTAGAATTACTCGGGCAGCTAACAAAAGAGCACCCTTGGTGTTTCGAAAAAGGCGACGGCTCGAAGACAGCTTATTTACAGAGACGTTTTTTTTTTTTGTGTGTGTGTCATGAGAAGAAGGAAAATGGAACATGCTGTGACTACTGGAAAGATCTGTGGAAAGAGACAGTTCGAGGGAGAGAGAGAGAGAGAGAGAGAGAGAGAGAGAGAGAGAGAGAGAGAGAGAGAGAGAGAGAGAGAGAGAGAGAGAGAGAGAGAGAGAGAGAGAGAGAGAAGACTCTTGACAGCGTTTTGTCATGGAATTGAGGGATGTCAACACACGAACTGGTAAACGCAGTTGCAGATCGCAGATTGTGGAGAGGCATGATTGCCCACGACAAGGCACTTCATGATGATTGACATTAACAAGACTCCCTCAACCCCCCCCCCTCCCCTCAACCCCACCACCCTGCCCCCACTTCCATGGTCTTCTCAAATCCCAGCCTAACCCTATCCCCGTCCTCACCCCACCCATGCCCTACACCGCCATAGCTGACCACATATTTGTGTGTATCAGTCACTATTGCCCAGTTGTTGGCGCATTAGTTGTTATTGACTACAATTATGGTCGCGATAGTCGCTACAAACCACAGTTGTGGGCTCATCAGTCACTACTGACCACAGTTGTGGACGCACCATCCACTAATGACCTAGTTGTTGGTGCATTAGTTTTCCTAACCTAGTTGCGGGCGCAACTGTCGCCACTGACCCAGATGTGAAACGTATGTTGTGTCTAGCATTTAACCAAAAAATCAAAAAATATGTATGATTGCCATATTGTACAGGTTGCCAACAGCTCACAGTCGCTACTGACCACGGTTGTGGACGACTTTCAGTCTGATATGAGATACTTAGATGACCTCTACACTGTCCACTGCTGCAAAGGTTTAGCGTTGGAGATGTTGGAAACCCTGGCTGAGGATTTAAACTTCCGGTAGGGTGCCTTAACTCTCTCAGTATCAAAGAACTTATAGCATGTTGATTGGTTTATGTTTATATTGTACATATTTTTTTCAACTCTGTATGTCCTATTTATATTTTATGTTAATTTTAGCTTCTTTTGCTGTAAAGCTTTTAAAAGCTTCGATTTGCTTCTTCGCATTTTGAATGAGTCCATGACTTACATCCATAAGTTGCCATCGGAAAGTAGCATGATCTTAAAATTGTTACTTGCTTACAGGTGTTATGCCATAGATTCTTCAGCCCTTACGCTAAGGAGGCTTAGAAAGCCTTTTACTTTATTTACTTCTACTCCCAAGGGTTTGTAAACCTGGGCCCATTTTGAACAAGTTCTTTGTAAGCGATACCAACTGAGGAGATTATCATTCGAGGCTCCCCCCCCCCAAAAAAAATATAGTTGCTTATCCTTTGTACAGATTTCCCACATCAGAAGGAGACAATTTACATTCTTTGGTCATGTGATGAAAAGGGGAAAAGGAGTACATCGTGACAGTCGGAAGGTTTGAGGGAAAGAGGGAGACAGAGAAACGATTCTGGACAGTTTTACATCATGGCCTGAAGGAAGAAGTAGATGATGCCGATGATGATGATGATGATGATAAGTG
The DNA here is from genome assembly GCA_905116865.2 of Candidula unifasciata. NCBI lineage: Eukaryota > Metazoa > Mollusca > Gastropoda > Stylommatophora > Geomitridae > Candidula > Candidula unifasciata. The sequence goes on from CAJHNH020000780.1 coordinate 40,187, forward strand.
TGTGTTGTGCTTTGTCGGTTATGCCGACTACGGAAGACAGGGCAGGATGTGGACTTGATGAGGCCCTAAGCTATATAAAGCCACGAGGCTCGACTATTCGAAATTACATCAGCTAATCTCAGCAAGTCTCAGTTTGATTAATGGGAAGACAGAAGTAATGGCGGTATCAAAGAAACGAATTATTCCTAAATGTGCAATAAAAGTCGATGGCGTTATTTTAGGACAAGTACAGAAATTTAAGTATCTGGGCACATGGATAACATCAGATGGAAGATGTATAACTGAGATAAGAAACAGAATAGGACAGGCAAAAACTGCATTTTATCAAATGAAGAATATCTTGTGCAATATATCCTTGTAATTGAGAGTTGGAAAAAGAATTCTTGCTTGCTACATACATCCAGTTTTAAGATTTGGCTGTGAATCCTGGACAGTCGGTAGGCAGGCCAAACAATTTCTTGAGCCCTCAGAGATGTGGTTTCACAGAAAAATGCTTAGAATACCTTGGACAACCAAAAAGAGCAACCAAGAGGTTTCGAAAGAGGCGGGAGCCCGAAGACAACTTATCACAGACATCAGAAGGAGACAGTCATCATTTTTCGGCCATGTTATGAGAAGAGGGAAAATAGAACATGTTGTGACCACTGGAAAGATCTGTGGAAGGAAGGATAGAGGAAGGCAACGAGAGAAGATTCTTGACAGTCTTGTTGCATGCATGGAAGTGTGTCGGCACACGAACTGACCCATGCTGCAGGAGGTCGTGGATTATGGAGAGGCATGATCGCCCACGCCAGTCGGAAAGGCACCTGATGATGATGATGATGATGGTGATGATGATGATGATGAATCTCAGAAAACAAGGCCTCGCGTAGAACGTCACTACATCCATCATGAAAATGGAGTTGGGCGCTGTGACGGCAGCTTTTCGATGGCAGGAGAACAGCGCAGCCCGTCATTTTGTAATTGTAACAGAGCATGCTTCGGAAAAATTGAAACCGGCGACCTGAGCTGCAGCTCAGTTAGTTTGTGCCTAAATTCAGCACTGACGAACGCCACTATACGCTCAAATTGACTGGTAATTCAAGCATATTGTTTTTCCACAGGTATGTTGTGTACTTTGTCAACGACACCAACTACGGAACTCTGGTCAACAACAACTGGACGGGCATGGTGGGAGACGTGATCAGCGGGGCCGCGGACATCATCGCTGGAGCCATCAGCGTCACCTCGGAGAGGATGAAAGTCATGGATTTTACTGAGCCTTTTTTGCAAAATAAACTATCCCTTGTGTCTGCCGAAGGAGGCAGTAACGTGTCCATCTGGGCCTTCTTGAGTCCATTCTCTGGTCAGGTTAGTTGAATATCTTTGTAAAGTGATGAATCTTCTTTTTTTTTTTTTTTTTTACATCTTCAGACGTATTGGCATACAGTGCTAAACCTAAATTTTAAACTGACTAATCGGCACTCGGCACGCCAACCGCCTTTGCTTCCAATTTAAGGCTGGGTCGACCTGGAAGCTAAATTCGTATTTGAAAAAAAAGTTCAGATTTGTTTGGATTTGAAACCACAACCTTTGAATTCGCAAGTGAGCATCTAGCCGCTAATGCAACAGCAGTTCCCCTGTTTGTCTTGGTCTTAGTCTGGATTCCAGCATCACTGCAATCGGGTTTCCCCATACTTGCTCTGTTCCTGTGACAGTTCAAATCAAATTATGTGTCCCTCATTGTTGCATTTGAAAAACTGGTGAACAAACAACTACTTCCGGCGCAATCCAGAAATATGCGCAGTAAATGCTGATTTCAGTTGCTGAAGGCATCAAAGCCAACAGTCGCCACCAGAATTGCAGTTTGTCGTTAAAGGAAGTAGTCAGACACGATTAGTTGGTTACTATACACACGTAGAATTATTACATAAGGTGTTTCACAAACCGGCTACCGGCCGTATTTAAAACCACGACACAATGGCTGCTCAAATGAAAGGCATTCCACAGGAAAAACACAGCTCACAGGAATGCAACCAAGACAGCCGTCCTTATCTTTGTGTGTCGTTCTTAATATTTGTCCTTTTTTTTTTTTTTTTTAAAAAGGCATCTACGTAACTTGATGGTTGTCTGTCGGGTAAAGGATTTGAGTTTCAATCTGCATCAGAATTGGCTTGCTTTTGGAGAAAAAAAATATCACGTTCAACCACATCCCGGAAGGGGATTCTTTAGGTTATAATTGTGACTAGATTTTCGTGCGCCATATAAAATGGTTAAGCACTGCTCGCCACCAACTGGCTCTGAAAAGAGCTTGCAGTGTTGATGCGATCAAAACAGAATGACCCAATACTGTGCCGGTCGGCAACAAAGTCGTCTACCGGTGAGCTAATAGGCGATGGTGCATCAGGCAGATTGTTATACTATGTCTAGGACTTCTATGTCAGCCTAGGCCACTGGTTCTCAACCTTCTTAATGCCGCGACCCTTTAATATAGTTCCTCGTGTTGTGGCGACACCCAACCTTATAGTTGCAGTAAATACTGCATGAAATCGGTCTCTTTACTTTTCACTTTAATATCAAACTATATTGACATACACACATGTCTCATCGTGCATTTACTTTTCTTTTCAGGTATGGCTTTGCATTTTCCTAAGCTCCATCGTCGCGGGCGTGGCCACGTCGTTCTTGGAGTGGCACAGTCCGTTTGGTCTCAACCCCAAAGGAAGGAAACGGACGAAGAATTACGGGCTGGGATCTGGTTTGCTGATGGTCATGGTGCTTCTAACCGGGCATACCATTAATGTTAAGGTGGGTAGTTAAGTTAGTCGAGTGACTTTTACAGGACGTTGCAGAATCAGCCCAGGCATTTTCTGGGCTGTTGCAGTTTGTGAAAGCAAATTTACGTTCATTTACAGTCAGCTCTCGACGCCAATGTTGAAACTAACTCACAGCGATCTGTTGCCAAATTACCTGCAGCTGGGATCGAACCCCCCAGCATCCCCCCTCCGGGGCTGACGAAGCGCGTTCGCATCGTCTAAGCCACAGACGCCTACTAAGATGGGTAACTGCTGTGAATATTTTCACCATTCTTATTATATTCTGAATGATGATGGCGTTGAAAATGTTACAAACTAGGGGCCGCGTTAGAGCAGTAGATAAGAGGCCCGCTTTCAAATCCAGCTGCGACTAGCTGCAGCCCACAGTCGGTGTTCGAAACGGGGCGGCTCCTGGGGTTCACACAGCCTCTAGGAAATTGGTACCAGAGTTGACACTCTAGGGTAAATGGAGGAACGTCGCTGTAGCTACAGAGTTACGTGCGATCGGCGACACAGGCGGACAATTCTTATCAGCTGTCCGTACTGGTGGCAGAGCGCTTGTGGCTTATAACCGTGTGCAATTACACTGGTTCACATCTCCCGACTTTACTTTTACTTTATGTTACAAACTGTGAATATCTAGGCCACATAATTAACAGCCATAGAAACTGTTCAACATATTTTTTTTTTTTTTTAAAGAAAGATGGCTGTGTCAATGAAATAATAAAACAGCATTAAAAATCAATGGTTAAGCACCAGCGAGGTAAAACAAAGTCAACTTTTGAGAGCATTGCATCTTTCTCATAGCAACATACGATTGTGAGTCATTGATTATCAGTCATTAGGGAATAGAATAGGGGCTTTAGATCTGAAATGCCATGAAAAGATTCTCAGAATACTTTGGAAAAAGAAGAACCTATTCTAAAAGGATTGGCTAGTAAAACATCTTGTCTATGAAAACGAAATATGTTGCCAATTTCTAGCGCCACGACGGACTGGAAGTAAAAGTTGCTTAGGTCATGGTACAAGGTAAAAGGGGCAGGGGTCGACCAGCACGAAGATTGGTACGTGATAAAAGGGACACTGTGGGTAGGAAAGTGAGGGAGAACTGGCGAGAGACTGAGTTTATTTCAGGCAGACTGTAATGACAACGACGTTCGGCAAAGAACCTGCTAAACGACAATGATGTGATTATAGAAACTCGGACATTTATACTTTTGTTTTCACATCCTTGGACTTCCAGGGAGATGTAAGGTTCTGCTTCTTGTTCTTATGACCGCCACATACATAGATATATCGTGGTATTGTAGAGTTTCTCATGTTATCTTTCCATATTATTTTCGTCTACCTCATGATCTACTACTCTTTCCTCTTTTGGAATATGCCCTTTTTGGTATAACGTTATGAGGTATTCAGTGGCCAAACTAGTCAGTCGATGAGAGCGAGTGAGTCAGCCATGAGTTAGTAAGAGCTAGAAAGAGTGAGTCATTCAGCTAGTGAGAGGGAATGAGTGGATTAGTGAGAGTGAGCAAGTTAGTCAATCAGTCAGTCAGTCGTTGAGAGACGAAATGATTACCAGTGAGTCAGTCAGTCAGTCAGAGCGTGAGTGAGTAAGTCAGTGAATGGGAGAAGAGAAAGATAGAAAAGTTTAAACTCATAATGATTATTTAATAGCTTGAGAAGCTTAAAATGCACGCAAAGATCACTAACATGAAAACCTGTTTTCACATCGTCAGTAAAGGCTAGGCATGCTATTGACTACCGAAATCGGGATGTTTTTTAGTGAAACGTGTCTGATTAGTTGAACTATCGATCACTTGTTTTCAGCGATCTAACCCTGAGTATGGTAAATGATGTTAATTTGTCGGAGGGAAAATTTCAAAATAAAATCTTTTTCTGCACATACACTGGCAGTCGCTCTTGAATAACTTACTTTACTTTCTTAGTCGCTCCTCTTCTGCCTTGGGCTGTAGATGATTTCCAGACAGATTGCCAGACTTCTCTGGCAGCAGGTTTCTTTCAGCTTTGTTCCATCTGTCCATCAGAAACTGTCGGATGTTGTCTTCCCACCGGACCCTGAGTCACCCTGGAGGTCTGGTTCCCTAGGTCTTAGCCTCCCCTGCCTGCAATGGTAACCGATTTTCTCCTGTTCTGCATTCATGTCCAAACCATCGTAACTGTGATTGATCCACTCGTTAAGTCCTGGGTTTCAAGATCTAGACGTATTGTCTGGCTGCTAACTTTGACCCTTCTTGTCTCTTGGACCGCCTTTCTCGGATATCTCATTTCTGAGGTCTGAAGTTGGCTTCTATGTGCTGTTGTCATGGCCCATGATTCACACCCGTCGTTCTTGAATAAAATGTTTTTAACTCTCGACCTTCTCAACATTCGTCCAGGTAAGATCAGTGAAGAGCCACGTAACAATTTTTTTTTTAAAAATTGGAACATGGCCAAGGGTCCAAATAAATTTCTGCCCAGAATGGCATAGCTTATATTTTGAGTGACACAATAAAGACAGCAACAAAAGCATAGGTGTATGACATTCACAGGAATCAAATACATGGTAAACTGTAGGCGACAAATGTGTCGTTGAAGTATTACAGAGTTTACCTTGACTATATGCTTGATTTAAAAACATTCCCCTAAATTGTATAGACCAGTAAACACTGAGTAGGTGTTAAGGCCACTTTTACTTCCCATAACTTTACCTGGTACCCATTTAAGGCTGGTTAGACCTGGAAACAAAGGTCATTTTTTAAGAAAGAAAGGAAAAAACCGGCTGCTTAGAATCTGAACCCACGACCTTCGGATCCACGGGCGAGCGTCTAGCCTCTACACCTTGGCGGCTCCCGCGAAAAAAATTCACATATTTATATTTAATGATACACCTAAGTACTATGAAGTCACACACAGTACGGTACCTGGGTACATAAGGAAACAATAAGGGTGCAAATAAATAAAACATGTAAAAAACAAGGTTCCACACATATAATTTTTTTTTAACGCCCAAAATTCGTTCATAAATTAAAACTGCAACAGCCGTTGAAATATCGTAGTGACAGTAATACAGCAAGAGATATAATGTCATATAGAAGATCATCTGCCAGTGAGGGAGGGAACGATAATTGCACACGAATAAGCCAGTAAAACTGATGTACACGCAAAACTCAGGTCCAGGTAAAAGCCAGATGTCTAACTGGACGAACAACCGGGACTTTCCACCGGAATTCACAACCGGTGAACAAAAAGAAGAAGAGAAATGTAGATGATAAAACTGCAACGGTACACATATTTCTTTTCCATTAGTCGCCTCAATAATACCAGGCTGTAGCCCAGTGTCGGGTTTTTATTTATTTTTTGCAGGTTTTAACTACATTTATCCACAACTTTCTTTGTCTTCCTCTCGCCTTCCTCCAAGATGTCCCACAGTCAAAAAGACTCATATGCAGTTTGGTCTGTCTGCACATGTTTAGAAACAAATATAAGCAAGGAGCTAAATATCGTGCACAAATAGAGAGGAGTTGAAATATATGCAGACTACCAACACCAAGTGTCCAAATGTAAAATTAAAGAACCTTTTTCCATGCCTTTCAGACGTATCAGGTATATAGGGCTAGACATAAATTTTATAGACAAACGGCACTTGGTGGGAAATCTGATCAGCATCACACAGGCAGCAATTTCTTCCCAGGACTGCACCCGATACCCACTTAAGGCTGGGTCAACCTGAGAGCCAAAGTCAGGAACCGAACCCACGACCTTTCGATCCGCAGCTGAGCGTCTAGCCGCTAGACCACGGCCGCTTCCAAGTGTCCAAATGACGTGAAGAAATTAAAACAACAACGTTTTAGATATCTAGAAATAAGCTTGCGATATTTTGTTTGGACACAGACAGCAAAGACAAACGTCACACAGACGCTTCAACAGCAAGTGTCTAAATAAAGGTTGCTGGATACACATACAAAATTATCTCCTCAATACTTGCTTCATCGCCTCTCTAGCGATGCACAGTGTATAATATTCAGATTAAGGACAGGACACAACAGACTTCATCGACATATGTGCAATCTTTTAGGTGTAGGAAACACGGAGATGTGCCCCGGCAACTTGGCACCCGAAAATGCTGAGCATGTGCTCTAACACTGCCAACAGAGACGCAATCAGGCTTGTTCCAACAACAATGCAGACAAAGCTATATGGTACACGAGAAGATATGGACTGCACTATAGCTTTCAAAAAGGTTACTGGCCTCCTGACATAAGTTTTCTGACAGAAGGACCGAAGAAAAAGACAAACTAAAACTGCAGAATGGTACTCGGCAGTATAATAAGTAAACTGTACTTACCCCAACTGTATGAAGCTGCTGTGAAGCTAGTAATGAAAACAGTAGCAAGTACCAGGTCGCTTTTCCTGAATTATCAAGTCCATGGGCTTGAGAACGGACAGAAGCTGAAGTCGTCTGGATGTGTCACTCGTCTCACTTGATCACTTGACAAATCTATAAAACCGTCTTTGTACACACACTTGTGTGAAATATCTTTTAATGGTCGATTGATTTTTATTTAAAATGATTACTACATGTAGGTATACAAGTCTGTTTTTCATAAATCAAAACGTAAATTGTCTTGGTGACGTTGAATACGGAATTAAAAACGTTCACATTTGCAGCTGTCACAATATTTTTCAGCGTCTGTATACGCTGGTGTTAGTTGTTAATAGTTCTTCTTTGTTTCTGTTCACCAATTTAAATGCATCACTATTACAAGATATTCTTGTTTCGTTTCTCCAATTTTAATGCAACACTTACTACGAGATGCACTTTCCTTTTTAAGTTTGAGGTTTCAACGACGGATCAACATCTTGGCACACGGGTAGTAACATTCGTTCTCCGTTGTTTCTTCTAACTCAAGTCTGAGTCCGAAGAAGCTCAGCACACTGCACAGGCTCTTTAGCACCGGTGAGGATCCTGAAATATTTTGGGTAGATTTTTAACTCAAAACATTTGCCCGGGCAGCGCCGTTGTGCTACTTTTTTTATTTTTATTTCCAACTGCCAAGGGATTTTTTAACGTGCGCAACAATGCACACGGGCGTCCGATATCACTACCCAGAGACCAGGGGGTATTACTGGAAGTCCACGTGAAAAAATCCCTGCTCTTACTGGGGATTGAACCTGGAACTTCTAGCACTCGAGGCGGACCACGCTGTCCGCTCCTGTTTAAGAAAATCAAGAAATGCATTCTGGTAGCGAAGAACATGTACGTCTAACATGGCTTATACCAAGTGTGTAGCATATATCTTAGTCTCCCTCCTCGGCAATTGTCAATCTCTCCAAAGAACTATATAACTATGTAAGTGAAAGCACTTTGTAAGATATTAATTATATGTCTTTCTGAACGTTTCTCCAATTTGAATTCACCACTATTGAAGTTGTGATCGCTGAAAATAAGGACATAATTGTAACAAAGTCGAAACAAAGATCTTACTTAGAACAGTAGAAAAATATAAATAATGATAATTACAAAGAGAATGGATCCTTAGAAATGCAGCATCAAAGTACATCATGGGATAATCCTCAAGCTAGTACTTGGGCACCCTGATAACAGCAGTTGAAAGATGTACGAGTGTCATTTGCGACGAAAAGGGATTTTTCACGAGCTATATAAATCCTTTAACATAGCCTGTACAAAGTTTGAAATCCACATCCTAGGCTTTATTCGTGGTAACTGTTGACCTCCACAACTAGCTACCTATATAATGTATTTCAGGGCGCGCTTGTATGAGATAGTTGTCTATTATACGTTAAATGTTTCTCCAATTCGAATTTACAACTGCTAAATCTGGTATGAACAGCATGAAAGTGCGGAAAACATAGTTCACGGTGAGTGAATAGTGTCAACGAAACTACTATTGTCACATCAGGTGGCACAGAGACAACTCAGTTCGAATTCACAAATGCTAAATCAACAAGGCGTAATCATGAAGTCCAGAGAAGACAGTTCACGGTGAGTGAATTATGTTAACGAAACTGTACTGTTGTCACATCAGGTGGCACAGAGACAACTCAATTCGAATTCACGGTTGCTAAATCAACAAGTCAGTTATTATCTGTGTGGGGAAAACGTACTGGTCTAGCGTGAATAGCATGAAGTTCACGGTGAGTGAATAGTGTTACCGAAACTGTACTGTTGTCATGTAATGTTGCACGTAGACAACTCAGTACGAAGACGAGACAGAAGCAGCCGTAATTGTTTTGGCCATTTGTGAGAAATGCTCCTTTCTCAGGGTTTACTAGCTGCTACTAGTTAAACCCACATCATCCATCTTGTGCCGATTGGTCTATAAAATATAGGTCTAGCCCTATATGCCCTATACCTCTAAAGACGTGGAAAGGGGTCCTTTACTTTACTTTCTAGTTAAACCAGGAAGTCACCGTGGTGTAGCGGCTAGACTCCTACCTGCTGATCGGAAGATCGTGGGTTCGGGTTCTGATAGAACCAGGCTTTCTTCAAAAATGACCTAGGCTTCCAGGTCGACCTATCCTTGAGTGGGTAACAGGTGCAGTTCTGGGAAGTAAATGCGACCAGCGTGATGTTGATCACACCATCCACCAATTGCCGACTGATCTATACAATACAGATCCAGCCCTAAATGTTATATACGCCTGAAGGTCTTGGGTTCGTTTCACTACGACATCGTTCAGTTTACTATTGCAATTGTTAGTGAGATCCCTGGTGATCGTCGCCGGAGCTACTGTGCTTTTGTGTTTTGCGATGTGCTCGGCAGGCGGCAAGCCGTTCTGCATAGGGAAAATGAGCCATGCGTGACAAAACCCGGCGCAAAAAAATTCGACCCTATCAGCTTTAACCTGTAACATTATTCTTTAATCTTGTTTCTCAGGCACCGAAGAGCTGGCCAGGGAAAGTGATCCAGAACGTTTGGGCAGGCCTAGCAATATTTATTATGACTAGCTACACAGCCAACCTGGCCGCTCATCTGGCTGGACAGTCGGCAGTGACGTCGGTGAAAAGTGTTTATGATTCTGATGTAAGTAAAGTAGCCTTTTAGTTTGCTAGTAAACACAGGTAAAGAACTCTTTATTACTGCACCGGCGTACGATCGGTAGACATATATTTATGTAGATTACAGTGGATGATGTGGTGAACACCACGCAAACCGCGTTTAATTATTTAATTCTCCGAACATGACCTTAATACTCATTTTATGGCTGGGTTGAACTTGAAACTAAGATCAACCTTTTCATTTTTTTTTTTTTTTAAATCTGCTTTGGAGAAATAAGAATAAACCGAGTAAGGATACACTGTGTTATGTGCAAATCACTTAAAATACGCTACGAAAAATCACCAGCAGTAGATGGCTAATGCTGATTTACTATGCAGTTTTAACTCTGGTGGGTAAAGACATAGAAGCTGGTGAATATATGACGGCAATATGGACTGGGCTGCAAGGGAATGGGAAAGTTGTTTAGTGTTGGTTTACACTCTATGATTATTAGGGAGACAGAAGATAAAACGAAGGAGGAAGAGGGAAGACTTAAAAGAAGAAGAAGAAGAAAAAGAAGAAGAAGAAGAAGAAGAAGAAAAGAAGAAGAAGAAGAAAAAGAAGAAGAGGAGGAAGAAGAAGAAGAAGAAGAAGAAGAAGAAGAAGAAGAAGAAGAAGAAGAAGAAGAAGAAGAGAAGAAGAAGAAGAAGAAGAAGAAGAAGAAGAAGAAGAAGAAGAAGAAGAAGAAGAAGAAGAAGAAGAAGAAGAAGAAGAAGAAGAAGAAGAAGAAGACGGAGGAGAAGAAGAGGAAGAAGAAAAAGAATGGAGAGAAAGAAGAGAGTAGGACAAGGCGCAGGAGGAGGAGGATGAGAAGGAGTAGGAGTAGAAGAAGAAGAAGAAGAAGAAGAAGAAGAAGAAGAAGAAGAAGAAGATGATGATGATGATGATGATGATGATGATGATGATGATGATGATGATGACGAAGACGAAGAAAGATGAATAAATAAGGAGAAAGAGAAGAAAAGGAACAAGAACAAGACAAATCAGGGAGGAGGACGAATTGGACATGATGTTAGGAAAATGATGCAGATGTAAATACTTGTGAACATATCTCTAAACGTTGTGTCTTTAGCTGATGGCCAAGCGAGTGGCTGTGATTCCCTCCAGCGCCGTGGAGTCGTTTGTGGAGAAGACAAACCCAAAACTTTCCAAGCGAGCCAAGATGAGCTACGTAGACTCTACGATTACAGCCATCAATATGTTGAGGTATCTGTCCGCACGCCTGTCTCTTTATGTATGTATATATGTATATGGTATTTATGTGTGTATGTATATAAAGGGTGTTTGTAAAGTCTCCCTAATCTTTGTATTCCGAATAAATTTGAAAAATCAAAGTACATAACGTCATTTAAAAAAATATGCAACGAAAGTGATTAAATTGGTTCAAATCATTACTACTATGGTCTTACATTGTTTTGGGGAAACTGGAAGTATCAATAGATTATTCAATACAAAAGGTCTTGGAAACGCCCACCACTGGCTTCAAGACATGACTGTTCACACCTTTTCATGTTGACAAATACCTTCCGCAACGTTGTGTTGTTATTTCTTGAATGGTAATTCTGACTGCTTCCCTTGATAACGCCATGAATGTTTTAGAGTGCAAAGAATTACTCCAGCAGACGATAGTCAGACTGCCTCGCTACCGACAGTGGTGCACATTTTTCGATGACGTCATGTGCTGCGTTTTCACATACAAAGTGTGGCGCTCCTTTGAATCATTCCCCAAAATGGCGGCATGCCACATTCTGGCCATAAAATATCCGAACGACGGTGTTCGCGTATATCTAAAATACGGACTTTCTGCCAAGGAACAAATCGCGGCAAAACTAGGATTACTTGACAATCAGTATCAACATTTGCACACGGTACTAGTAGCAGACGATAAATACCGACCGTTGACAACAATTTCGAGCGTTTCTGCAGACAATACTAGCAGACAATATTAGCGACCGTTGACTAATTTCGAGACATTACAGACGATGAAAGCCGATTAGCAAAACTGTGTTCTTCCGATTGGAGAATTTAGCAGCGGTAGATGTCAGACTTGTTGGCATGCGCCAAAGGTGATTAAACTCATCGCCGAGCGTAGCGGCACGGATGGGGACTAAACTAGGTGCCTGGGACTCACGAGTACAGTAATTGGAAGGAAGTTGCAGGAGATGCCGTAGCTGCCGCTCGTGAGTCCCAGCCATCTAGATTAGCCCCCATCCGCGCTGCGCGTAGCGGCGCGGGGGATACGCTCGGCAGTGAGGCACACTCGCAGAAGCAGGTCGGCAAGCAACGTATCGCCGAGACCCTGTCAGAGCATTTGTTTCGTTATCCGGAGCCGGCACATATATTTTTATTAGAACTGACCCGCATACGGATATTTTTGGATATTTTATGGCCAGAAATTGGCCAATTTAGCTCTCTTTCAAACGCCATCATATTAAAGCCGCTATTTTTGGGAACGATTCAAAGGAGAGCAAAAAGTGTAGTAACGTTACATCCTATTTCTATACAAGTATGTATGTACGTATGTACGTGTACATATATGTGTATACATATGTGTGTTTTGTGTGCGTTTTTGTGAGTAAGAAAGAGAGAGAGAGAGAGAGAGAGAGAGAGAGAGAGAGAGAGAGGGGGGGGGGAGTTGTCGACTAGATTAGCTTTCCCTCATAAGTTGCTTCCTTGCTTGCTAATTCCCAGCGGGACATCACTTGAGCAATAAACACTCGGTGACACAAAGTGCTACCATGCGGATTAGTATCCGCTCTACCGCCCGATACAGACACATGTGTCTCTCGTTAGCTTGCTAACTATCCATTCGTAGCCAGATTATCAATAGCTAGATACTGGTCAGAACTCGCTTGACATTCGGCTGAGTTTTGGCTCGACTACGCTATTGTTATTCGTCTGCGGGTGGGTTATTAGCGGCCCGGGAGCACAGCATTGTTGAAGAGCCAGCTATACCCGCCAGTTTTTTGAACGATTGCTAGAGAACTAAGGAGAAAGCACGCTTGGGTGTCCTTTTTAGGATACTCTAACAAGCCTTGCCGACTCCGAAGGGACCTAGCTTTCGCCACAGACCGCAATTGCCATCATTGATTTTCCTGTCATGGGAAAACAGCAAGCAGCCGCACCTACACCAAGGAAGAGGATGGCCATACCAGCAGCATCACCTGCAGGCGCCCCTATCGCGGCGCCTCGCACACCTACGCCAACAACTGAAGCCGCCCCCATCGTGGCGCCAGCACCAGAAGCCGCCCCAGTCGTGGCGCAGGAACCTACCGGCACCCGCCTACAAAGACAGCAGCCAGGAGCCCACAGCAGTGACAACATCATCATCCAGTGCTCACGTTGTAACCAGGCGTGGCACACAGCCGCAAACTGCCGCAACAGCCCAGCATGCCGCTACTGCTCTAAGCCGCACGACTTTAAGGAGTGCCCACTTGCCAAGAAGGACCCCGACTTTAAAAAGCCTAACAGTAGCAGAAGGTGTTCAAACTGTGGAGGGCCCCACAGCGCCAGATACATGGGCTGCACCTACCTAAAAATGTGCAAGCAGCAAGCAGCAATCCCAAGTAGTGAGAGAAGACCAGAGAAAGTGATTCCAGTCGCTAACAACAACGCGACAACCCAGGAAGTGAGAGCACTCAAAATCGCAGTCCAGAAGCTGACAGCAGACAAAGAGAAGGCCACCGCTGAAAGACTCGAGATGCTGGGACTAATCTCCCAAACACTAGACGAAGTCAGAGCCCAGAAGCGAGACAGAATAGCAGAAGCTGCGCACCACACCAAGCTGCTAGCAGAAGTAACTGAAGCAAACAAAAAACTCCAAGGCCTCCTGACACAGCTGAAGACAGAACAGGACCAGGCAGCAACCTACCGACTAGCCGAAAGAGAAGAAAGAAAAGCAGAGACGGCCTTACTTAACGAAGCCAGAGAGTCCGCGTACAGAGAAGTCGCCCTGCTAGTAAAAACAACAGCAGAAGCAGAAGCAGCTACACGAGAGGCAAAACAAGAACGAGAACTCTTACTAGCAGAGAGAAGCAAGGCACCAGCCGCAAAACCAAACATCAGCAGGGCCGACAAAAGTACAGAAACAGAAACCGATGAGGGAGGCACTGTCCAGCCAGTTGAAGAAGCCGTGTCCGAAGCTACAGAGGCGACCCCTACCACAGATGAGGCCACTATTCCTGAAGGAGACAAAGAGGCGGTAGCCATAAAGGTGGAAAGCGAGGCTGACCTTCTAAAAATGATAGAAAGCTTTAACAAACTGAACCACCCACACAGGATCGAGTTCGATAGTAGAAAACGCTACGATATCGTGTATGACGAGCCAGAGCTGGAGAAAGTTTACTTGCTGCCCGCTGTGGAAAGGCAAGCCTTCTTTGATAAAATCAACGGACTCCAGGACCAGATAGAAGCAGCCCGAAAACAGCTGGCCCATGCACTATGGAAACAAAGGAGTCAGGATACACCAAACCGACGCAACCGCAAGTACTGACAAGCCACCAAAACAAGACGAAGCCAGCAGCCAATCGAAAACCTCCAAGCCGCCATGACACCCAGTCTCCGTGGAACTAGCCAACCTCACTGACGCGACGCAGCCCAGTAAACCAGATTGACCACTCCCGCCCATCCCGTTCCAGGCCACCCGGCACATGTGGCTGTCCTTCTCAGGACAGCCATTTCCTCTCCCTAAACCTACAAGCCGCACGCCAAGCCCACGCTGCTAACAAGACGCAACAAATGAAAGAAAACTCAGGCGAAAATGATCGCCGCAAGGAATAAATACAAATCACACCACCATTGAACCGACTTCGATATAGCAAGCCGTCAGGCAGCTGAAAGAGGTCAAAATTTTGGAATTTTTGTTTCTTACGAATTGAATTGAATTGGCCCGGCTATATTCAGGGCCCCCGGCGAGGCGATCTCTCTTGACTAGTCTACAGCCTCTTTTCTGGACCACCACTAGAACATAAACTCTGGAGTTTACACCATCAAATTGTTTTTTTTTTTTTTTTTTATTTTAAAAAGCATCATTCGTCAAATGCCCAGGATTCAGAAGGTAAATATTGACAATCGGCAAGGAGATAGGGCAAGAGTTTTTAGGCTGTATTTAACCCAAACGGATAAAGAACAATGCTGGAACGTTCGCATACGATGTGTATGTAGGATTTCAGCGAAGGAAAGAAACAGTCGCTATCGCGATAGATCTTAACAAAGCTAATGACAGCGTTGACTTCACATATCTTATGCAGTGCGTGATGGACTATGGTGTGAACCCTTGGTTAGCTAATTGAACGGGGGCAACATAATTGACGTATACTTCCTTCCACACTCGTTACCTTTCAGTCTTGTTACCTCACACATATAAAACACACAATGGTTTATCCAGCAGCTCTGATCATGGCGGATAGAGTTCTTGGCCGGTTGGAACTTGTCAGCTACCACTTTGGATTAGACTGTCATTAAGCTGTCGTTTGACTGTCTTCGCATGGAACATAATCTCCTTCACGTCTTCGGTGTTACATTCACGCATCTCTCAGATACAACCTTTCACGCCAGCTGCCAAACACATACTAACTGATTAGACCTTGGTTCTAACCTTATAAACCTCGTTCTGGGTTTCACGTGCTGGTTTGAGCCCTGACTGTATGTCTCATGTTTCTACGAGTATTCACATTCTCTCTTATCTCAAGGTTACTCTCATATTATTGTTTAGAGAATTCCCATGGGGAAATACCAACATTACAGTGATAGGCTCTGGTCAAAGAAGAAATAAAACCACTGTCGCGTGCGAATGTGCACTAGTACGCACCGGTACTGAGTGAGCAAATAAGACGTCAAAACCCGTTGTGAAGGGCTTTTTCCCACAGAAAGAAACACACCGAGAAAAGAATTAAGAAGCTAAAGTTTAAAAGATGGGGAGACTACAGAAACAAACACACCGAGAGAAAAACTAGAGGTTACAAGTTTAAAAGATGGGGAGACTACAGAAACAAACACACCGAGAGAAAAACTAGAGGTTACAAGTTTAAAAGATGGGGAGACTACAGAAACCTTTAAAAAACACACACGACGAGAAAAACTAGAGGTTACAAGTTTATAAAGATGGCCAGACTACAGAAACGTTAAACACACCGTAGAGCAAAAACCATGAGGTTACAAGTTTAAAAGATACGGGAGACTACAGCTACGCTCGTCAAACAAACTATCCCTCCGAGAGAAAAAACTAGAGGAACTGGATAGCAAAAGTTTAAAAGATGGGGAGACTACAGAAACAAACACACCGAGAGAAAAACTAGAGGTTACAAGTTTAAAAGATGTGGACTTGAAGCTGGTTAAGGCCCTTTGCTTCATTCTGGGGCAAAAGAAGAAGAAATATTTTTTTCTAAAACTTAAAAGACACTATTTACTCTCGTCTGCGTTATTTGATATCTGCAAAAATCTAGATGGCATCTTTCCATTTTCTGATTTCATTAACTCGCTTTCACTTCCAAGGGAGAAAATTATTTCCATCTTTCCGTTTTGGGAAAAAGCTGTGTGTGTATTTCCCCTATGTGCTGGTCATTGATTGAGTTTCTATTTGTCCTGAAACACATTCTAGTGAGAAACGATCCATCCTTCTCTTTACATTATCGTGTGTTTTATTTTTATATTGTGAAGCCCACATCTGCATAAAGTGGATAAATTGATGGTTTAAAAAAAAAATAGAATAAAAGGGCCGTTTTCGCGCTTTTGGCACATGGAACATATTTTGCTGTGTCCATTTTTCGGTCCAGTCAGCAGTCGATATGTAGCCATCATACGTCCTGTTTTCCACAGAAATAGTATGGGTTTTTTTCCTTCTTCGGTGTATCCAGGCAGCTCCGTCGAGACAACTGAAAAACGTCACTTGTCCCGTTTTATAAAAATCTAGGAATAAACTCGAGAACAGAAGATGCGCTAGAAACGTAAAGTAAGTAAAGGTCTTTTTTTTCCACGCCTTAAGGCGTATTGGGAATATAGGACTAGACCTTTTTTTTTATAGACAATCAGCACTTGACGGCCGCCTTTACTTCCCATGACTGCACCTGGTACTCCTTTAAGGCTGGTCGACCTGCGAGTCAAGGTCATTTTTGAAGAAAAACAATCCGGCCCCGTCAGAAAGCGAACCTACGACCTTCCGATCCGCAGGCGGGCGTCTAGCCGCCAATCCCACAGCGACTCCCTATGCGCTAGAAAAGATACTTTTAATACTTGAAGTTTCATTATAGCATACTTCTTGTTCTTAGTGCAGTTAAAGAGCATGTTGTTTTCTTTATTTCTTGGCGACAATGCTTCGAGTTTTAATAGCATTGTCGATCTAGTAATTATTGCCCTTTCAGTCTGGTCACCTCGAGATCAAGAGAAGTAAGGTTAAAAAAACTTGCTCAGTTTCAGCTCAAAGATTAGTGGGATGTCTCGTTTTCAACTCAAAAATTAGTGGGATGTCTCGTTTTCAGCTCAAAATATTAGTGGGATGTCTCGTTTTCAGCTCAAAATATTGGTGGTATGTCCCGTTTTCAGTTCAAAATGTTAGTGGGATGTCTCGTTTTTAGCACAAGATATTATGGTCACACTATCGATGAGTGATGTAGACAACATATCGTCAGCCTCCTTTGCTTTCTTGAGCATTATATGGTGTCAGTGTGCGGCCAGATGTCCCTAAAAACCAGGTTTATTATAAAAAATGTCGCCCTTAAGTTGATTCAAATCCAGTACCTCGGGACAGGCTGGCAGGCACACATTTAGTCATTGCACTCTCGATGTTCAGGGTGGCCTGAATATAATCGAAATATTATCACCGATGGTATAAACAGTCCGCTACGAGTTCCGTCAAAATTGGCAACTCTGCTGAAAATAGAGACAGGGTTTCTATGGGAATGTCCAATGTACTGTAATGTCAGTTCTCTACTCAGCTCATCTGTACCAGAGTTTCTCAAACTTTTTTCGCCTCGGCACCATGTCGGAAAAAATATTTTTTCGCGGCACAGCTACCCCTAAAGCGGTTTGAATGCATAGGAAACAATGAAAAAAACAGTGCACATTTAATGTTCAGTTGTGTCAATGCAATGAATAAAACTGTTTAGATGAATTTGTCATTATTTCCTTTATGTTTATAGTAAGTTTTGTTAATTGTACCCTCAAATCACTTGAAGGTTGCTCCTGTATCTGTTGTTTTTTTTGTATGTAGGCCAATAGCATTGTTTTCTGAATATATCTGCATCCAGAACTCTTCTTGGCTTTCTTTATGTATTTTCTGTTTTAACTGCTGTCTTCACTGATCTCAAGCAGATTTGGAAAAATTCTTGATTATTGCCGCGGCACCCATCGTATACACTAGCAGCACCCCGGGGTGCCGCGGTACCTAGTTTGAGAACCGCTTATCTATCTGTATATCTTCTTTTACCCTACCAGGACATCACATAAACACCTAATGACACAAATTGCCATCATGTGGATGAAGATCACCCATAGAGAGGTCCCTGAAACCGCGTCCAGCCATTAGGCCATAGTTATGGCCGAGCTATCTTGCGGCCGCTGGCAACAGCCGGAGTAGGGCTTCGAAAAACGAAAAATTGCATCCCACATAGGGATGACAGAATATGATAATACAACCGCTGATCTAAACATTTGCTGACTTAAAGGGGGAGATAATGCTTATCTGACGCCAAAATCTCTAGAAGAATGCTCTAGTTCGTGTGTTGACACCATTTTACGCATAAGATAGTTTA
The DNA here is from genome assembly GCA_905116865.2 of Candidula unifasciata. NCBI lineage: Eukaryota > Metazoa > Mollusca > Gastropoda > Stylommatophora > Geomitridae > Candidula > Candidula unifasciata. The sequence goes on from CAJHNH020000780.1 coordinate 58,790, forward strand.
CTTTGAAAATCCCTCTTCGAGAGGGATTAGCAGGGCCGCCGAGAAAATTATTAGGGCAAGAACTAATATGCTCCCTTATTTACACATAGACACATACATGAATAATATCATAACTGTGCATTTGCTTTCCATGACTTTACCTGGTACTCTTTTAAAGCTGCGTCGATACCTCATCTAGTCATCCCTTTGTGGGATGAAATTTTCCGTTATTTGAAGCCTTACTCTGGTTCTTGCCGGAGGTCCGTAATATAGCCCGGCCATAAATATGGTCAAATGGCTGAACGCGGTTTCTGGGACCTCTCCACGGGTGATCCTCATCCACATGGTGGCACTTTGTGTCATCGGGTGTTTATAGCTTATGTGATGTCCTGGTGGTGTAAAAGAAGATAGATAGATAGAGCTGCGTCGACCTGGAAGCCAAAGTTATATATATTTTTTTTTAAGAAATTCTTGGTTCCGTTCGGATTTGAATCCACGAAGGAGGGAAATGCAGTCTAGACGAGAAACACGGAAGTCTAATAAAATACGTTCATAAAAGACACATTACTAAGTTAAAATTTTAAAGGAGAGAGCTTTGGTAGTCTCTCTCTGCAGAACACATAGTCGACTGAGAGAGTCGCACAGAGAACGAACTCCATATCTCCAGTGACGTTTTTCAGAGGTCTCGGAAAAATTGATGTCGTGAACGAAGGACTCAGTAAAACGAATCTACGACCTTCAGAGTGCGAGGCAAACAACTTGACCACTTCGCCACGAAGACCCAGATGGTTGCTACTGACATATTTGTATAGGCACCTTGGTGCTCTACTCGTTATGTATTCATACTTTCCCTACACTTAGTTTCTTATCCTTCACAGGACGTTGTAGAACCAACCCCATAAATGTTTAGCTGTTGTGATATTTCTTGGCACATTTTACGTTCAGTAGTTGCCATTGCTACTAAACCGTCAGCTCTCGGTACCAGTGTCGAAACCCAACGCGAGACAAATCCGTAGCTGGGATCGAACCCGGCACCCCTGGATTACGAAGCGCGTTCGCAACGCTTAAGCCACTGAAGCCGACAAGAAATTAGATTTACATTTTTTTTAAACCTGCTGAAATCAAACGAAGAAACTCTCATGTCGTTTCAAAAGTCCTTTTTTTTTGGTGGGTGGGGGGGGGGGTCAAGAATAGACCCACTGTCCCCTTGCAAGCATGTCGTAGAAGGTGAC
>CAJHNH020000780.1:62500-87500 GCA_905116865.2 Candidula unifasciata
TACATCTTTCCCAGTAAAGACGGGTGTAAGACAGGGATGTGTTATGTCATCTCTCCTCTTCAACCTTGTGATTGATTGGATACTAAAGAACACAGTAGACAATACATTAAGAGACATACGATGGACTCCATTCACCATGCTTGAGGACCTTGATTTTGCAGATGATATAGCACTCCTATCACATAAACAGGAACATATAAAAGAGAAAAGTAACAGACTAAACTGCACAGCAGAAATGGTGGGACTGGGAATAAATACAAAGAAAACTAAGATCATGACAAACAGTCCAAACCAACAACCAGTGACCATAAACAACAAATCACTTGAACATGTAGAATATTTCACATATCTTGGCAGTGTGGTGTCCCTACTGAGAGGGACAGAGGAAGACATTCAGTCCCGTCTGAACAAAGCTAGAGCTGCTTTTGGAAGGATGAGGCACATCTAGAAATCCAACAATTACTGCAGAGGAACGAAACTCCGACTCTACAAGAACATCATTTTGCCAGTTCTTCTTTATGGAGCGGAATGTTCGAGAATGACCAAAAAGGATGCACACAAGTTGTCCACTTTCTACCACACATGTCTACATAGAATTATTAAAATTTTCTGGCCAGATACAATCTCAAACACTAAACTACTTCAAGCTGCAAACCAAGAAACTTTAGACAGTATGATTACCAAGAGAAGATGGAAATGGCTTGGCCACGTTATTAGAATTACTTCTGATATACCTGCCAAGACAGCTCTCACATGGACACCAGAGGGAAAGAGAAAACAGGGGCGCCCAAAAACAGCATGGAGACGAAGGATGGAAAGTGACCTGAGTGCGGCATCTTTGACATGGAAAACTGCACTGAAGATTGCACAGGACAGGAAAGCATGGAAAGTCCTCTCTGAAGCCTCATGTGCCACTAGGCATAACGAGAACTGATGATGATTTGAGCCTCTATACTCGCACCCACCCCCAGCCCTTGAGTAAAAATAAAATTGGGTCCTATCCTCCAAAATGTCTTTTTAGCTCCGCCCCTGCTGGGAGCACATGCCGAGGAGATAAGACAATAAAATTGTTTAATGTCTATAACTTCTCCTTTCATTGAATGCATCACAAAGTTCATCATATCTGATAGCAGATCTTTATTACGTTGAGATCTTTTCCATCTAGAGTTGAGTTCAAGCGAAGAATCGAACAAGTCCTGGTGTTTCATTTTTCCCAAAATCATTTGAATCGGATATACTCGTAAAATATAAATAATAAAAATGTATACGCTTGTTGTTGTTTTATTCCTCGATATACGGTTTGTGGGGGGGGGGGGGGTCGCAATACTTTGTTATCTAGACAAATCTTATACTGAGTTTCTGAAATTTATAGTCATTTCTATTTTATTTACTTTATTTTATGTATGTGTGTATGTGTATATATATATATATATATATATATATATATATATATATATATAATATATATATATATATTATATATATATATATATATATATACAATCATGTGTAGTTTCAATAAACAAGGTACCATCTCTATAAAGAATGTGTCTCGGTCTGATTGTACTCTCAAACTTTTTTAATGAAATCATTCCACGTATTTCCTTGCGCTCTTGTTTTTTTTTTTTTTTAACTTTTCCTTTCAGTGTTGTTTTTATAGATGTGGTGTTTAGTGCCGATTGTTCGATAACATGTAGGTCTTGCACTATAGACACAATACGCCTGATCGTGTGGAAATGGGTCCTATATGTATTGTACTTTTAATATCGTGTCATCATCATCGTGTAGCAGGTCCTTTGCAGAATGGCGCTCTCATCACGGTATGCCTGAAAGAAACTCAGTCTCCTGCCAGCTCTCTCGCCTCATGTACTTTCAAACTCAAGGAGTCACTTAAATCATGTACTCATCTTCGTGTTGGTCGACCCCAAGGCCGACTCTATTATATACAGAAGGGCGTGGTCGGCCCCTGCCCCTCCTTCCTGGTACCATGTCTTCTGCTGTTATTTTTTTTTTCAATCCGTCGTTGCGCTTGATATGACCAAAATATTTCAGCTTCCAGAAAGGATGCTGTTCTGTTAATGTGGCCAAACTGTTTCTTGTGCGTCTTTATGTTTTCAACATCTCTTATGTTCTTACCCATGGCCTATACGTTTCCTTTGTTTTTTTCCTTCACGACTGTGTGAGGTTGATGATCTGTGTCTTGCTAAAAGGTAACATGCGGGACACTTTACACACGAGTGGAGCACCTGGCTGGCATACGACGCTAAACATAATTGATTAAACCGATCGTCACATTACGCCGGCCGTCTTTTCCTCCCATAACGTGCCCTAGGGCTCATTTTTTGTTCTTGAGATAAGGATACTTTTTTCCACAATCTGTCTTGATGCGGATTCGAATCCAAAACCGCCAGACTGATAGGCAAACCCTTTAGCGACTGCGCTACTCCGCTCCTCTTAGAGTACCGTTATTTGACATGTGTAGGAATGATGAAGATCTCAGCCTTCTCTTTGATGTTTGCCGGCAGGGACCACACAATAGACATCTACCTGGACGATACATTGCTCTTGGAATACGGTCTGGCCAAGTACGACAAAGACTGCAAGATCAGACTGGCAGGCCCAGGAAAAGAGTTCGGATCCGAGGGGTACGCTTTTGGTTTGCCGCGGCATTCGTGGTTACAGGTAAGATAATGTGTGATCATTACAGCATAAAAATGACCTTTTTCCACGCCTTGCGGCTTTTTAGGAATATAGGGCCGGACCTATTTTTTTATAGACCAATCGGCACTTGGTGGGTAATGTGGTCAGCATCACGCCGGCCGCCTTTACCTTTCAGGACTGCACCTGGTACTCACTCAAGGCTGAGTCGACCTGGGGGCCAAGGTCATTTCTGAAAACGTCCGAACCCACGACCTTCCTATCCAGAGGCGAGCGTCTAGCCGCCAACGCCACGGCTACTCCCCATAAAAGAAGCGTGATCAAATTAAATCGACTTAATACAAATCGATGTATAAAAAGTAAATTAGTGGGTGTGCCATAATTAAACAAAGTAACAGTTACGATGAAAGCATGTATCCGATGTAGTCTGCGCAGACATTCAGACAAACCTTCCGCTACATAAAATAGTGCCCTCTCCTTTTAGAAGGTTAGCAGATTCCACTCATCATTATCATTGTCATCATAAATTTCCAGTTGTGCCGTTAAGCGTGTGGGGAAGATCAGTAAAGGTAAAAGTAATGTTGGGGGATGTGAACCAGCGGTTATAAACCATAAGTGCTCTGCCCCAGTACGGACAGCTGATTTACCCCAGAGTGTCAACTCTGGTACCCATTTCCTAGAGGCTGGGTGAACCCCGGAAACCGCCCTGTTTCGAACACCGACCGTGGCTGCAGCGAGTCGCAGCTGAATTTGAAAGCGAGCCTCTTATAGACTGCGCTATCCATTGCTTGGTGGTTAGCAATGGCTGTTGGCATCTTCTCCTAGGGTGACCTCTTTCCACAGTCTCGGACGCTTAGCTTTCGGCTTTCCTCCGGCATTTCATTTCACAGGTGTTAACTGTATGTCTTTGATAGTGTCCAAAATTGGCACTGGTAGCGCAGTGTTGGTATGAATATGCTAATTTACAATCTGTTTCTTTGGTGATTATACTTATGATCGGATGTCTTCATAACAATATCAGTTGGTATAGACCCACTGCCTACCCAAAAGCATGTCGTAAGAGTCGACTAATTGGGAGCTTCTTTCGAAGTCGGAGTGCATCACTCTGAGAGGCAAGGAACCAACAGTCTGCATACAAATTAGTCAGATCTGTCAAACGGATGCACATGCAGCACTCAGGTTCTGGAACAGGACTGCAGTCCAGAAGTGGAAGAACAGCCAGAACTTTACGCCCGAGTTTACGGTCGGTGAACGCGAAGAAGAAGAAAAGAAGAAGAAGAAGAAGCTGGTATAGAAGGACACTGGCTCGTTGACATCGTTTCTATTTTCAGATCTATTCTCCCGTCCTCCGAGAATTTACATTCTAGATATTTAGATTCTTTATCTTGCTTTAGATAAATACCATTCACCCCTAAATGTAGCGGACTAGGAATACCATATTGCAGTGTCCAGGTAAATTCTATGTCACATCTCTCTCAACTGTACAGATCTGAAACATTGTGGTAAATTACTGAACCGAAGTGCTTAGCAGTCTTCAGTCTGAGGTTATTTTGCAACAAAACTTTGAAACCTAAAATTGATCTATTGTATTCTGCTTCTTCTTCTTCTTCGCGTCCACCGGCTGTAAACTCCGGCTAAATGTTCTTGTTGTTTTTCCACTTATGGACTTTGGTCTTGCTCCAGATCTTTAGTTTTGCTTGCACAACCGCTTTACAGATCTGGCTTATTTGAAAGCAAACTGTTGGTTTCTCGCCTCTCGTGCAGATGCACTCTGTCTGTAAAGGAAATATCCCTAACTTTTACGAAATACCTGTTAGTAGGCAGTGGGTCTATTCTTTCCACTCCATTGAGGAACCCCGGAATCCACACGGGGAGAAGTGTGCGGTCAAACTTTTTAACATGTCATTAAAATAAAATGATTTACCGTTTGCAACCTTAGGTTTAAAAGTTTGCAGCCATTCATACCATTAAACAACACCCCCCCCCCCCCCACCCCAACCTTCACCCCCTCTCGATTCTCCGATGGCGTTTTCCTGTTGGAAAAAAAAGGAACACATAAACAAAAGAAGAAGAAGTGCATATTTATCCGATGGCGCGTTTTTATTAGCTGACGCGAAAGCCCTACGTCTAAAAACTGGTGACGACCCAGATGTAAAAGAACTGTTATTTGATTGATTGAACTATAAGTTACTCTTGCGTGCAATTTTAACAATTTCACTTATGAAACTGCAAAGATATATAATGTCAAAATAATAGCCTAATTATGCTCCTTTCAGTAGCTATGCATATTTTTTTTTAAAAATAGTATATACTGACTGATCTGTTGTTATTTTTTTTTTTTTTCAGATTCCTATGTCCAACCAAATCTTGTGGTACACGGAATCCGGGTATATCCAAGAACTGGCCAGGAAGTACCTGGCCCGCCCTCAGTGTGAGCACCTTCTGTCTGGGTCAGCACACCCCTACGGACTTGAACACACTGGTAAAACTCTTAGCAAAAAAAAAACATTTAACCCCATTCTTAAAATTAAAAGTACAGGACCTTTTTCTTCCACGCCTTCATGTTTAGTAGACATGTAGGGCTAGACCTATATTTTAAAGACCAATCGGCATTCGGTGGGTGATGTGGTCAACGTCACGTAGCCGCCTTTACTTTCTATAATTATGCCTGGTAACCCCTTTAAGGCTGGTCGACCTGGAAGACAAAGTCATTTTTTTAATGTCCGTTTCCGTCAGGGCCTGAACCCACGAGCTTCGGACACCCAGGCAAGCATCTAGCCCCTACACTACGGCAGGTCCCAGCCCACTCTGTAACGCAATGAAATTACTAAATGCATATTTTTTACAAAGTAGTTGACAGCTGGGGGATGAGGTAGTCAAGATCAAGTCAGCCGCCTTTACTTCTCAACTGGACATACCTGACATACATTTAAGGCTGGGTCAATCAGAGGGTCAAATACACATCTGAAAAAAGACTCTGCTTCATTGTGGCTGTCGGCTCTGTGGCTAAGTCGATGCGAACGCTTCGTAATGCCGGGGTGCCGGGTTCGATCCCAGTTGCGAGCCATGCGCCTTGCGTTGGTTTCAGGGGGCTGACCGTCCAGTAAGCAATGGCAAACTACTGGACGTAAATTTGCCTAGAGAAACCACACAACGGCCAGGGGCTGCTGGGGTTGGTTCTGCAACGTCCTGTAAAGGATACGCAATTAACCTTTGTTCGTTGTGGGTGTGAACTCCTGACCATCTGTGACATCTTCGTGTCGGTCGGATGTTCTGAAGAGAATAGGTTTAGGTTCAAACAACGGACCAACATCATGGCACAAGGATAGTAATCAATAGACGCTCCGTTCTACTTCTAACTCAAGCCCGAGTCTCATTGCACGAACTCCGTAGCACCGGCGAGGATTCTGAAATACTTTGGGTAGATTTTAACTCCAAATTGATCATTGGAGAGTGAATACGACAGCGCCGCTAGACTACTCTTTTCGTATTCAACTGTCATAGGATTTTATTTTTATGTCAACACAGATATTACTACCCAGAGACCAAGGGAAATTACTAGAAGCCCACTTGATAAAATCATAGCCTTCATCGCGACCTGAACGCGTGACCTCCAGCACTCGAGGCTGACGCCATGCCTTGAGACCACTCAGCCCCTTCTTCGGTAGCCGACACAGAGTCCACATTCTAATAGTACCAGCTGCAACCTGACCGAAAGTCCGCCTATATCTTCCCCCTCTCCCCCCCCCCAGTCCCCCCTTCCCCCCCCCCTCCAATCCCAGTGTTGATTATCTTCCAGAACCTTCACTTACCCCCGCACTGAATTAGTCTTTCGATGTATAGATTCTATGTATGTTATATTGCATCTTTTTTTTTTTGATGGCGGGGACCCTTCACTACGTCCGCTTCATCATAAAGTAGCTCATCGCCTAAAGGTTCGACTGCAGCTAATCTGTCAGCCTACTCGTTACCTCGCACACTAGAATACCCTGGACAGAAAAAGGATTATTTACTCCTAATCTTAGTCTCGCCAAATGATACAAGTCACTCTGAACGCTGGACACCAGTTTCAACATTCCAAAGCATTCTCTGTGAGCATGCAATTACAATATGTCGGGCCAAGTTGCTCTCAAGCCATCGGAAAGCTGACTTTACCACCTCCATTTCCATTATCATACTGGATGCAGTGACGTTGTACGCGAGGCAGTGTTTTCAAACAATGCAGATTCACCTTTGCAATGAAAAAAATTGCAACTCTAAAAAAAAAAAATTTTAATTCACTGCGTATCATTACAGAGTAGCAATCTCTTGACCTTAAACGATTTTTTAAAATGTGAATAATGGGATAAATTGGTCAAAATGACAGCTTGTTTAAAACTGAGTAATGTAAAAACAAAACAAAAATAAAAATAATTTGAAGCAACAGATTTTGCAAAAGAAGATAAGAAAAAAATTAGAATGCATGGAGTAACTAATAAACGTTTGATAAATTGGCAGGTCCTCACAGAATTAAACAGTTGTATGTTTTACTACCGTTCGGTACGACGCCCCTGTCTTTAAGAGTTGTGAATGCAAACGGTAAAGAGAGCAAGTGTTCTCTTAAAGGTGTAATTTGGTGTAAAGTGGTCCCATGTGGGTTCCGGGACCCTGTTATAGGGAAACAAGAATAGACCCACTGCCTACCCAAATACCCAAAAGCATGTTGTAAGAGTCGACTAATTAGGAGCTTCCTTCGAAGTCGGATAGAATCTGCTGAGAGGCAAGGAACCAACAATCTGCATACGAATTAGTCATAAACGGATGCACACACAACACTCAAGTTCTGGAACAGGACTGCAGTCCAGAAGTGGACGAACAACCAGAACTTTCCGCCAGAGTTTACAGCTGGTGAACGCGTAGAAGAAGAGGAAGTTGTAAAGGTATTTTGTAGTAGTGTCATATTTTACGACACAGAAAGTGCATTGTTTATTCGCAGGTGGACTCTTCATCATTATGTTAACTGCGGTATTCATCGCCATACTGTTCTTGATATTAGAGCATTTAGCCTACAGCTATCTGGTGCCGTGGCTGAGGAATCAACCGGCAGATTCATTCTGGAAAACGGAGAGCCTTGCTTTTATAAGTCAGGTAAGTCTCTTTTATGTCGGCGTCTATGTCTTAGACGTTGCGAAAGCGCTTTGTCATTCCAAGTTGCCGGGTTCGATTATACCTGCGTTCGATTTGACAACAGACTGCCTTGGGTTGGTTTTAAGTGTTATCGAGAGCTCTACAAACCTTCACCAATTGTATTGGTATATATGTAAATATGTATATATATGTGTGTGTATATAGATAAAGACACACACACACAGACACACACACATATATATATTTATATACATACATATATACAAACACACACACGGGTCTCTTCGACTTACGATTGAGTTCTTTTCCAACAGGTGGTAAGTCGAACTGATATTTTTCAACACCATCCTGATTCAAACGAGTTACAAAAATTGCACATAGAACATAAAAAAAAAATTCGATCTATGTAATATATATATGTGTGTGTGTGTGTGTGTGTGTGTGTGTGTATGTGTGTGCGCGTGTATTCAGACACACACACACAAACACACGTGTGTGCGTGCTGCAGTTTCTGATTACAACTTTCATATTCAGGTGGATGGTATGTTAGACACATAGCTGTATATACCAACAAGCACTGGAAGGGTTGTGTCACCAACATTACGCCAATCGTCTTTGTTTCCCAAGACATTTCCTGACACTTATTTTAGGCTGAGTCGACAGGGAAGTGAAGTGACTAAATCACCCACTGGGTGCCCAACTGATCTATGCCAATATGGATCTAGAAGTAAATGAACGATTTGCAATTGGCGGCAAAAGGATCCTTGACTTTCCGCTTATAGTTATACAAATAGTTCTTCTTCTTCTTCTTCTTCTTCTTATTTTTGTTCTTTGCATTCACAGGCTGTATACTTCAGCGGAAAGTTCTGGACTTTAGTCTTTTGTACAGAACCTTAGTGTTGCGTGCACATCTGTTTTACAGAACTGGCTTATTTGTATCCAGATTGTTGGTTTCTTGCCTCTCAGGCAGATGCACTATAACTTCAGGGGAAGCCCCCAGTCAGTCAACTCTTACGGCATGCAGTGGGTCAATTTTTTTTCCTACAAAAGGATCTCAAGTAAACTTACCTTGAATACCAAATCTGATTATGACTGTGTCTGTCATGTGTGTGGGAGCGTTTACGTGTGTGTGTGTGTATATATATATATATATATATATATATATATATATATATATATATATATATATATAAACGCACGCACACATACACACATATGTGTATGCGTGTATGTGTGCTTCTTCGAATGACCTCTCATAGTCACACGTTACTCTTTGCTTCCTGTGTTAAACTGAATGATCGCAACGACTATGTCTACAGCGTGTTTTATTATGTACATGCACTCGCAATTGAATTCATGTGTGTTTGCGTATGTCTCTCTCTCTCTCTCTCTCTCTCTCTCTCTCTATCTATCTATCTATCTATCTATCTATCTATCTATCTATCTATCTATCTATCTATCTATCTATCTATCTATCTATCTATCTATCTATCTATCTATCTATCTATCTATCTATCTATCTATCTATCTATCTATCTATCTATCTATCTATCTATCTATCTATCTATCTATCTATCTATCTATCTATCTATCTATCTATCTATCTATCTATCTATCTATCTATCTATCTATCTATCTATCTATCTATCTATCTATCTATCTATCTATCTATCTATCTATCTATCTATCTATCTATCTATCTATCTATCTATCTATCTATCTATCTATCTATCTATCTATCTATCTATCTATCTATCTATCTATCTATCTATCTATCTATCTATCTATCTATCTATCTATCTATCTATCTATCTATCTATCTATCTATCTATCTATCTATCTATCTATCTATCTATCTATCTATCTATCTATCTATCTATCTATCTATCTATCTATCTATCTATCTGTCGTTAAAAGCGGTCACATTGTGTAATATAGAACATGCGTCATCACCGTCATCGCCGGTGAGAGCGTCAAAGACAGTACACGCTGACACCCCTGTAACAGAGTGTCGCGCGTGTGAAAGGTCAGGAAGCATAAATGAACGACCAATCACGGTGATCCTCGGCCGGAATCCGTTTTCTGTACCTAAATTCCACTCTGTATTTTGTGAGTTGCACATGAAGGCAATGACTGATACTCCACAGCGCGTGTTCAGGGTCGTCAGGAGTGAGAAGTTGTACAGTCAGAAGCAAGCCGCACAGGAGATGATCACAATCGTCAAGCAGAGGGATTTCACCAGGCTTATACAGAAGCACGAGCTTCAGAAGCGCGTAAGTTGTCTTGTGGTAACATTGTTACATTATAACAATAAGTAACTAGTTGCAACTAGTAATGTCATCACTGTTCTCTTTAGCTTAGATCTTTCGTTGCAGCGCTTTCATTACTAGCATTATCATCATCATCTTCATCATCATCATCGTCATCATCATAATCATCATGTGGTGTCATTATATGTCACATAGGGCTTGCAGTCTATTCCTTCATTCTGTTCTATCCTCTGCATTCAATACTATGCCTATAATATTAGAAACATTGGCCGCATTGACCATATAACATACCTAAACAGCTAGTACCTTTGACCTTTGGTGAGCCTAATGCTTTATGCAGAACGTTATTTTTCGTTGTTTGGTGGGGGATACCTTGGCTAGCAACTTTGTTTTTAGCTAGTTTCTTGGTCAATTAGTTCCTTGGTTAGTCAGTTGCTTGGTTAGTTAGTTCCAGTGTTGCGTAGTTGCTTAGCTAATTAGTTCAATTCACTGGTTAGTTCCCGTGTAGTTAATTCTTTTTTAGCTTAGTTGTTTGGTAGTTCCGTAGTAGCAGTTAGTTGCTTGGTTAATTAGTTCATTGGCTGGTTAGTTCCTTGATCAGTTAGTTGCTTGGTTAGCTAGTTCCTTGGCTAGTTAGTTGCTTGGTTAGCTGCTTGGTTAGTTAGTTCCTTTGTTAATTCCTTGATTAGTTAGTTCTTTGATTAGTTAGTGGCTTGCTTAGTTAGTTTCTAGGTTTGATAATTACTTGGCTAGTTATTTCCTTTGTTGTTTATTTCCTTGGTAAGTTAGTTCCTTGGCTAGTTATATCCTCCTTTATTTATTTGCTTACTTGTTACTTTGGTGGCAGTTAGTTACTTGGTCAATTAGTTCCTTCGATGGTTATTTCCTTTGTTAGTTAGTTCCTTTGTTAATTAGTTCCTTGGCTAGCTGGTTCCTATTTGAATGAGTTCTTGGTTATCTAGTGGCTTGGTTAGTTAGTTCATAGGTTAGTTATTTCCTAGGTTAATTATTTTGTAGGTTAGTTATTTGGCTTCTTAGCTTTTTGGTTGGTTAATGTCTGATTAGTTAGTACTTTTTTAAAAAAAATTACTTTTAGTTAGTTGCTTGGTAGCTCTTTGATGGTAGTTAGTTACTTGTTGAATTAGTTATTTAGCTGGTTTAGTTGCTTGGTAAGTGTTTGGTTAGTTAGTTTCTTGGTTATTTAGTTCCTTGCTTATAGTTATTTGCTTGGAAAGTTTTTTTTTTTGTTTTTTTTTTTTGTTAGTTATTTACTCGGTATGTCATTTCATCGACTGGTTGATTGGATGGCTGCTTCCTTTATCGGTTTTGTTGATAGGTTACTCCAATTATTCATTGGTTAATTAGTTAGTTAGTAAGTAAGTTAGTTAGTTAGCTATTTAGTTTTTTAGTTAGTTAGTTAGTTAGTTAGTTAGTTAGTTAGTTAGTTAGTTAGTTAGTTAGTTAGTTAGTTAGTTAGTTAGTTAGTTAGTTAGTTAGTTAGTTAGTTAGTTAGTTAGCTAGTTAGTTAGTTAGTTAGTTAGCTAGTTAGCTAGTTAGCTAGTTAGCTAGCTAGTTAGCTAGTTAGCTAGTTAGTTAGTTAGTTAGTTAGTTAGTTAGTTAGTTAGTTAGTTAGTTAGTTAGTTAGTTAGTTAGTTAGTTAGTTAGTTAGTTAGTTAGTTAGTTAGTTAGTTAGTTAGTTAGTTAGTTAGTTAGTTAGTTAGTTAGTTAGTTAGTTAGTTAGTTGGTGGTTGGTTGGTTGGTTGGTTGGTTGGTTGGTTGGTTGGTTGGTTGGTTGGTTGGTTGGTTGGTTGGTTGGTTGGTTGGTTGGTTGGTTGGTTGGTTGGTTGGTTGGTTGGTTGGTTGGTTGGTTTTGGTTGGTTGGTTGGTTGGTTGTTGGTTGTTGGTTGGTTGGTTGGTTGGTTGGTTGGTTGGTTAGGTTAGTTAGTTAGTTAGTTAGTTAGTTAGTTAGTTAGTTAGTTAGTTAGTTAGTTAGTTAGTTAGTTAGTTAGTTAGTTAGTTAGTTAGTAGTAGTTAGTTAGTTAGTTAGTTAGTTAGTTAGTTAGTTAGTTAGTTAGTTAGTTAGTTAGTTAGTTAGTTAGTTAGTTAGTTAGTTAGTTAGTTAGTTAGTTAGTTAGTTAGTTAGTTAGTTAGTTAGTTAGTTTAGTTAGTTAGTTAGTTAGTTAGTTAGTTAGTTAGTTAGTAGTTAGTTAGTTAGTTAGTTAGTTAGTTAAATAGTTAGTTTAGTTAGTTAGTTAAGTAGTTAGTTAGTTAAGTAGTTAGTTAGTTAGTTAGTTAGTTAGTTAGTTAGTTAGTTAGTTAGTTAGTTAGTTAGTTAGTTAGTTAGTTAGTTAGTTAGTTAGTTAGTTAGTTAGTTAGTTAGTTAGTTAGTTAGTTAGTTAGTTAGTTAGTTAGTTAGTTAGTTAGTTAGTTAGTTAGTTAGTTAGTTAGTTAGTTAGTTAGTTAGTTAGTTAGTTAGTTAGTTAGTTAGTTAGTTAGTTAGTTAGTTAGTTAGTTAGTTAGTTAGTTAGTTAGTTAGTTAGTTAGTTAGTTAGTTAGTTAGTTAGTTAGTTAGTTAGTTAGTTAGTTAGTTAGTTAGTTAGTTAGTTTAGTTAGTAGTTAGTTAGTTAGTTAGTTAGTTAGTTAGTTAGTTAGTTAGTTAGTTAGTTAGTTAGTTAGTTAGTTAGTTAGTTAGTTAGTTAGTTAGTTAGTTAGTTAGTTAGTTAGTTAGTTAGTTAGTTAGTTAGTTAGTTAGTTAGTTAGTTAGTTAGTTAGTTAGTTAGTTAGTTAGTTAGTTAGTTAGTTAGTTAGTTAGTTAGTTAGTTAGTTAGTTAGTTAGTTAATTAGTTAGTTAGTTAGTTAGTCAACTGCTTGGTTGGTTATTTAGTTTGTTATTTAGTTAGTTAGTCAATTGGTTGGTTGGCTGATTCCGGTGGTGGCCTAATAGGCTGAAAGGTTGATTTTTTTATTTTTTTATTAGTTGGTTGGTAATCGTTTGTTTGTTTAGTTGATTGGTTCAATGTGCTATTAACTAGTTATTTTGCTTAACTGTTTGGTTGTTTTACTAGATTATTTAGTGACTGGCTGGTTAACTGGTTGGTTAAAAGAAAGGGGGGGGGGGGTTATTGGTTGATTTGTTTGGTTGCAATATTAATGGGTTTGATGGCTGGTTTGTAGGCTGGTTGGTAAGTTTTTTATTGGTTGATTTGTTGTTTGGATGTTTTGTTGTTTGCAGGGTTGGTGGGCTGGGTGGCTTGCAGGGTTGGTGGGCTGGGTGGCTAGTCTGTTTGTACGTTTTCTATTGATTGATTTGTTGATTGAATGTTTTATTGGTTGGTTGACTGGTAAGGTTTTTATTGGTTTATTTGTTAACTGGTTGGTTTGTTGGTTGCAGAGTTAGTGGGCTGGGTTTATGGATTGGAAAATGATGGATTGGTTAGTTGGTTGCAAACTGTGAGTCTTTAAACAAAATTCAAACTGTGATGCATTACAGTGGTTTACTGAGGTAAGGCTGGTAGGCAGGGACAACGACTACTTAGTTTCTGAATCAGTGAGTGGGATTATGAAAGAAAACATCAATTTAACGTTCCAGGGAAATGAGATTCTGTGACTTATTTCAAACGCATTTGTTGTTTTCAGAGGCAGGCAACACAGAAAAGAGTGAAGACGAAAGCTGAAGTTTTCCAAGACATTACAGCAAATATTATTAGGTAATGGGATGTTTGTGTTTTTTTACTTGGATAGTCTTTTGTTCTTTCCTTCTTCTTAGCTACAGTCTAGCTGTAAACCACAACACAGCATTCCATCCAGCCTTTTAAGAAGAAAAGAGGATGTGTGGATGGTGAAGAGGAGGAGATTTTATTAAATAAAATAATTAGGAAGCTTAACTGAACACAGCTGAACTATGCGAGAGTGGTCTTTATAAATGAATATAGCCAATATTAGCTCATTTTCATTTTAGTCATTGTTTTATTTACTCACATCTCTGCCATTACAAACGAATAGTTTCCACTAGATAATTCTAGTCGGCAATTTAAAAAAAAAAAAATCCACTAATGGTTCATCGAAGTTGACCAGAACCCACCTGTCTACGAATAGAAATCAAGAACCCATCTGTCTACGAATAGAAATCAATGTAGTTCCTAGGGTTTCGAAACTCAAAACTGCTGTTGGCATTTCCTGGAGTCGGCTTTTGTTGTTATTCGTCTTTACATGAAAATTGGAACTGAACTATTGGGCAACATGATGTAACCTAAAGACTTTACATGGGAAAGGAAAGACTTGAAAAGTGTTAACCTTTTTAGAGTTCTAATGGAGCAATATAAGACACCAAATAACTCTTAGTCTTTTTTCGCTAAAGCCTTACTTATCTTCACTTGGTGGACCGGGTTCTCCTTTTAGGAAGTTTAAGATTTCAACCACCAGCAGGGGACGGCAGAGAACCGCAACCGAGGTAATGGATAATTCTCGTTGAGTCTGCCAGATTCTGGGCTGAGTGTATGGTGTGATATCAGAAGCTGGGAACTTTATATTAAAAGTCAAGTAAAGATCCCTTTTCACGCCCTTAGGCGTATCGTCTATATGGAAAGAGCGCCCATTTTTTACAGACCGTCGGCACTAGGTGGGTAATGTGGTCAGCATTACGCCGGCCGTATTTACTTCCCCAGGACAGCCATTCTGGTACCCATTTTAGGCTGGGTCAACCTGCGACGCCCCATACTAGATAAAAATCCACGCAGCCAGCAGTGGGTTTCGATCGCGGTATGTTGGAATTACGAGTTGGACTCGCAACGCCTAAGCCATGGACGCCGCTTGGGAACTTTATGAGGAATACTTATTGTCTGCCATCCCGAAGATGTGTGTTGTAAAATGCAGATTTTAAATTGACGAGTGTGTGGTTGCCACAGAATTGGCAATGTATCTTATGCAGTAATGCGATTGCTGCTCATTTGTCGTCACCGCTGCTTTCATCATTTGAGACGGTGACAGACTGTAGGTGCTGACACCTGTGGCGGCTTCATTGTGCATTTGATACATGTGCGAGCCTTTGGATTTTGTCGGGTCTGGCTTTTCACATAGGACAATGGTTAGCATTATGTATGAATGTTTATTGGTACAGAAACTGAGCAATTATAGTGAGATCTGTCTGCGATGAAGTTTGAATTTCAACTGAAAGCCGTCCTATCTTTTATGTGTCTTTAATTCTAAGTCATCTTTCTCAACAATTTCAATTGCAAAAAAGACATGGCATATCATTGGTTTTCCTCCTTCTCTTCCCCCCGAAACTTGGCTATTTGGTTATGTGTTTCTACTTTACAGCTATGTAGAAGCTGCAGAGAAGTTGTTTTATAGAAAATGATGAGAACACTATTGACGGAACGAAGAATACACGCCACAAATATCTCTTTAATATAACAGCTTGCAAAGAAATCCTGCATATTCTTGAACTATTATACTTTAACTTATAAAATCCATTTTCCATCTGTGGAAAATTTTACGCTGGTCTCCCCACTTGCACACCGCTACACACTAGCTCGCTTCTGACTGGACGACCTACTGACCACCTCACTTCTAATAGGTCGGCTTCGAGCGATTCGACTTTCACACAAGTCACGGGGATATTCCGCCACTAACGCTCATGCAGCGTGTTGTATATTTCACCATGCCAGAGCTTTTAACACATCTAAAACATTTCGTTACTGGGTCTAACACACAACCCCCCCCCCCCCACCCCCACCCCCCAGACAGTGACAAAACCTATGTCACAGACCGTCTCTTTGTCGGAAATAAAAACATAAATACCAGACAACAACAGATTGCAACACCCATAACCTCGACCACGGTAGACTAGTCCAACCAACTTATCAATGGGGTTGACCTACAACTGGTGGTATGCAAATGGGGAGACCATCGTATAAATAACCCCATCTGTTGTTAACTGTCTGTGTGTATCAATTTTCAGAGCGGCGGCATACGACAGTGTTGTCTTGAGCCAACAGATTTAGGCCCGTGACTTTTTGTGGAAAAAACAATGGCGTTACGACTCCTTGTGTGTTTATAACGACATTTTTTCCACTACTGCTGGGCTATACAAAAGACATAATCAGCATACTAAACTTATTCCAAACAAACCAAATTTGAGCGGGAAAACAAACCTACGAATTCGGGAAAAACAGTATCTGGCAACTCTAGTCGCCACAGATTGAAAAGGTTGTTTTTTCAACCGACAGAAAATTCGAACCTGGGCTTTCTCGGATGAGACCCTAACGTTCTTAGCCACTCGGCCACCTACTCTTGCAGTGTTACGAGAGTTCCCGCTTATTTGTGGACATTGTTTTGCTTCAGACTAGCCCGATTAACTGTGGTTTTGTGCTCTGTAGGGCATTCAGTGTTTGTGCGACTACCATTACAAATGTATCCCACCCACCCCCCCCCCCCGATGTTCCAGCTAAGAGTTACTTTAACTGTTACAACTATATGCACTACGTGTCTGAAAACCGCATCTTCAACATATCGTAAGTATCGGCGACCGGGTCGCCATTGGCTGGTCGGTAGACGACTTCGTTGCCGGTCGGGACAGTATTTGGGTCTGACTTCTTTGATCGCATCAACATTGTAGGAGTCCTTTTCATGGCTACTTGGTGGCGAGCAATGCTAAGCCATTTTATATTGCACACATAACCTAGTCACAATTATAACCTAAAACTCTCCCTTTGAGGATCAACATTGTAGGAGTCCTTTTCATGGCTACTTGGTGGCGAGCAATTCTAAGCCATTTTATATTGCACACATAACCTAGTCGCAATTATAACCTAAAACTCTCCCTTTGAGGATGCTGGTTGAACGTACAGATTTTTTTTTTTTCGCAAAGCAAGCCAAGCCAATATTGCAAGCTGAATGCATTATTCCCGCCCACTGTCATTCCTGACACATCTTGTGTGGAACCGATTATGTTTCTCAGTACAAACACTATGCAATTCAGGAAATGGCGTACCTTGTTTATAGAGTTCAAGATAGTGCACTTTACTTTGTTCACCTCATATTTAAAGACAGTGCACTTTATTTTCTTTGTGAAGCTCATATATAGCTGTCAATTCTTATGTCGCTAATATATGTTTGTTTTATTGTTACCATATTATTACTATAGATGGTGACGTAATGGGATATTCTAACTATTCATTCATGTTTACCTTATCAAATGTTTTAATGTAGTTAGTAAAACTGAAACATAAATCGTTATGTTATCATTCTTTAGTGCTAATTTCCCGTCCTTTTTAGGATGCAATTTTTCGTTATTTGAAGCCCTACTCTGGCTCTTGCCAGGGGCCGCAATATAGCCTGGCCATAAATATGGCCTAAAGGCTGAACGCGGTTTCTGGGACCTCTCCACGGTGATCCTCACCCGCATAGTGGCACATTGTGTCATCGGGTGTTTATGGCTTGTGTGATGTCCTGGTGGGGTAGAAAGTCAGTCAGTCAGTCATAAATCGTTATTCACTTCAGAAATTCTTTTTGTTATTGCTCTAAAAATGGGGATTGCTTATTTCTGCATTTAGCTTCCAAACATCCACCCTGCTTCCACTGCATCCCTTAACTCCTAGTTATGTTCTCACCTCTAAACCTGTTTTGGCTTTTTGTTTTCCCAGCTACCATCGGCAGCTGCAGTCAGTCACAGACACGGCTGAGAACTCCTTCGATGAAACAGAAGGTGAAGACGTCAACACGCAGGTGCCTGACCATTTGAATCCCCCCAGCAATAATATGGTCTTCTGCGCCGTCAACTCAGATGTACCATTAGATCGCTTCCTTAGGAAAGGAGATTTGCAACTACGAAACCACAAGAATGGTGCTGAAGATGACGTTTATATGCTTCATTCCGGAGGATTTATGCTCCCGGGGAACAATGCAGGAGATACAGCCTACGGGGAACGGGCAACAAGATCTTGGGTTGTGCCAGATAAACTCGGGGATATTTCACTTCCTAGGAAAGGCTCAGAATCCTATTTACTACTTCCGGAAACAGGATCGTCTGATGTTGACATGCATTACAGGCGATCTTGGAGTGGTGTTAATTACAACAGGAAAAACCATCAACAAACTAACAATAACGATATCGACAACATTATGCAACGCAACCCTACAAGTACGTTTTATTATGAAAATGATGTTAACGACAACAAACACAATCCTGACTGTTGTATTGTATCTATGACCACGCCTTCTCCTTGTCTTGATTACCCCTCACCAGCCCACGGTAATTTGTACTACTACTCGTCCACATCCTCGTCGATTCAGTCACCGAATGACGAGCAACGGGAATTCTCCCCTTTTTCGTCGACTACGTCGGCAAACACTGATGAATTTTCTGGCGATGACCAGTCTTCTGAAGATTTGTCCACGATCTCACCAAACTGCAGTAATTCGTTGGCTTCTTTGGCGTCTCAACTTCAAGACAGCGACTACCACAACGTGGATTCTTTGGAAAACGGCTCGCAAACGTCGGCTGATCCATTAATTCTAAATCAGATTTCAACTTCTTCAGAACTTGCAATAAACCCTTTGTCTGTGGAAGATTCTATGCCTAACAGAACGTCATATCCATCTTCTGTATACGACCTGCCCAGAGGACATCCGCCACACAAGCATAAGGTTTCTCCAAAGAAGAAACTCTCCCGATCCCGCTCCTCTGGGTCGTTCTCACATCGGATTTCCAAACGGGATAATACGAGAACTGCACAAGGCTGTTCCAGGCCTAAATCAGGCGTCAAGGTTAGCCTTGGCGATGTTGCTAATACAAGAAATAATAGTAGTGATGATGAAATGTGGTTGTCCGAAGGATGTGCAAACAACCACGTTGTTCCATTAGAGGACAGCGTGCGGGTCACGAAGAAAGCGTTAAAGAAATCATCAGGTTCGAGTCCGACTAAGAATACTCATCAGGGAAATCAACAACAGAACAACGCCAGGCGCACAAAAAGCCACGACAGCTCCAGGAGAAATTATTTCACACCCAGTCTCAGAATCAAGGTAAGAACAATCGGATTTTGTCTTCGTATAGCTGGGAATTGGGAGCCGACGTGGCGTAGAGGCTACACCCTTACTTGCGGATCTGAAGGTTGTGGGTTCAGCTCCTAACGAAACCGGACTCTTGGTTTTTTTTAACAGTGACCTCCCGGGTCAACCCAGCCTTAAATGGGCACCATGTCTAAAGTCCTAGGACCTAAAGACGGACAGCGTGATGTGTTGATCACGTCACTCACCGACTTTCGAATGGTCTATAAAATACTGTATTTAAAAATAGTGGTTTAGCCCTTTATGTCTAATACGCGCGACTGCGTGCAAAAAGGTTATTCAGTTACTGTACTATATATATATATATATATATATATATATATATATATATATATATATATATATATATATATATATATATATATATATATGCGTGTGTATGTGTTGTCCAATAAGATGATGAGGACCACTCTATTTCATCAAGTATGAGTACGAAGTTGACTGATGAGGCCGATGTCGGCCCGAAAAGTTCTTGGACAGTGAGGACAGGGAATGCGCGTTGTGCCAGGGAGATCTCCTGCAGTCGCCTTTCTGTTCATCCCTTTTCTTAATCAATCTTGCTGTTCTGTTTGCTTCACATGTAGCCGCGCTTCATATATATAAACACACTGGCAATGTATTGATCATAGAAAGAAGTAGAAAGATAGAAGGACCACCAAGTGCTGATTGGTCTTTAAAAAAAAAAACTGGTCTAGTCGTATATTCACAATACGCCTAAAAGCGTGGAAACGGGGACCTCTCAGGTGTAAAGGTAAAGTCGGGAGATGTGAACCAGCGTCATATACGGTTATAAACCATAAGTGCTCTGCCACCAGTACGGACAGCTGATAAAAAACTATACGCCTGTGTCGCCGTCCGCACGTAACTCCGTAGCTACAGCGACGTTGCTCCATTTACCCCAGAGTGGAAACTATGGTACCCATTACCAAGAGGCTGGGTGAACCCGGGAAACCCATTGTTTCGAACACCAGCCGTGGGCTGCAGTGAGTCGTAGCTGGATTTGAAAGCTAGTCTCCTATCTACTGCGCCGACGTGGCACCACCTTTAAAGTGTCTAACTACTGAACGTAAAGTTGCTAACAAACGAAGAAAATATGCTGGGATTGATTCTGCAATGTTATTAAAGGATACACAACTAAGTACCTTATTACTTAAATCATCATCGTCAAGGACCTTGCTGACTGGCGTGGGCGATCATAACTCTCCACAATCTGTCATCTGCAAATGTGTGTATCAGTTCGTGTATTGAAACCTCTCCATGCTGTGAAAAAAAGGCTGTCTAGAATCTTTTCACTTTGTCTTCCTCTGTCTCTCTGTCCAACATATCTTTCCAGTGGTCACTACATGTTCCAGCTTCCTTCTTCTCATAACATGACCACAAAATGATGACTTTCTCTTTCTGATGTTTGTGATAAGTTCTCTTGGAGCCCTCACCTCTCAAAATATCTGCGTTTTTCGCTGTCCCTGGAATTCTAAGAATGTATCTGTAAAACCACATCTCCAAGCCCTCAAGTAATTGTTGGCTTGTTTATTAATTCCCACGATTCACAGACATTCGTTAAAACTGGCTCTATATGGCTCTAGACAAAGCAATAAGGTCTTACTGTGTTCGTAAATTGTTGCTGTGATTGTTATTCGACATTTGCTTCGTTAATATAAATTTCTGTAACCTATGGTGCCATTTCAATGGGTTGAAATGAATTCTGTCCGTATTCCATAGTTGTGGATTTCAAGCTGTACGATAGACATGGCCAATGAGACACCTTTTTTTGGGGGGTGCTGAGTTGACCATGTATCGTAGTGCACTTGTATTCATGGCGAGGCGCAGACGCCGTCTGGAGGTGACAGGTTCAATTCCCGGCACGGTAACTATAGCTTTCGATTTTTATGTTGTCTAGTGTGTTCTTCTATCTTTCTACTTCTTTCTATGAGTGCCGTTTACAATACTTTCTGTTACTTGATTAATTCATAATATTTAACGGCCTCAAATGGTTCCCCCCTCTGTTTATTTATAGGAATGACTCTATAAAGCATGCAAGAATTATATTCCTAACCTCCAGTGATATGGATTTATTGCATAAAATGTTTTTCCTTTCATAAAATGCAGTTGTGGCCTTATCTGATGGAAAGGTTGATTGGCCCCTTTCCGTCTTTCCAGACGATAGTGTTTTATTGCTCTATGATAAGGCATGGGATTTACAAACCATGGCAATGGAAAGTGTGACTAGAAAGACCCGCCTGCGTTAAGAAAAGACGTCCATAATTATAGCACAGGATTTCAGGACCATTGTTGTCAACATTTATGTTTAGTCTGTTTCTTTTCAGACGTTCAACTCTCATCCTTTCTGCAAACATTTGTTCCTTCATTTTTATTCCATTCCTGATGGGCCACTTTCACACAACACGGTCCATTATGTTATTAATTGTGTTTTTAATTCAAATTATTTTATTCCTACGTGACCCCCTCAATACCTGTATCATTCATGTCCCATCCATCACTGATGACAGAGTCCCTAAGGACATCCTCTATGGTGAATTAACCATCGGTAGTAGATGTCGAGTTTGTCTTCTTCTACAATATAAAGATTTGTGCAAGCGGGACATGAATGGCCTGTCACATTCTGTTCCTTATCTTTCTGATACATACAAGCTTGTAATTTCTTAAATATTTAACATTTCCTTTGGAACAGGACAACAGAGTAAAGTCTACCCTGCGCAGGCACGCCATGTCTGGTCAGCAGAACCAGCTGTCTGCAGACTTCATCGACGAGTACACTCTGGACGCTCTGTCCAAGGAGGATGTCCTCATCTTGTGGAAAAAGTCAGAGATTGAACTAGAGAACCGGCTTCAGGAGGTAATCTTTTTCTAATTATTATTATTATTATTATTATTATTATTATTATTCTATTAAAGATTAAAGTCTGCAGGATCAACTTCATTGCACATTGTTGTATGCCTTATGGCTCGGTCTCTCTACGCAGAGCCGCTAGCCGCCTGCCGAGAGGTCGCACAGAGCACAGACTCCGTAGGTTTGGCCACGACCCCCAGAGATCTCAGTAAAAACTGCACTCGTGAATTGAATGGTGCAGCGCTGAAACAAACCCACGACCTTCAGATCGCGAATCCAACGGCTTGACCACTACGCCATTGAGACTTCATTATTCCTATTCTTATTATTATTATTAATTATTATTATTATTATTATTATTATTATTATTATTATTATTATTATATACTAACTGTGCCCTGCCACGCGTTGCTGTGGCCGCGAATGGTGAAATGGAAAAGAAAGAAAGTAGCTCTCAGCTAACAATGTCTGTCATAACCCAGCGGGAAATCGAACACCGGTCATCCACGTGAAGGGCGGAATACTTACAACTCTACTACCGAAGACTGAAAACTTTAGGTAAGATATCGCAGCCTAGCTGTATACCACAACACAACGTGCCAACCGCCCTGTCAAGGGCGAACAAATATTACCCGTGACATGAACTTTGAGCATCACGTCACCACTATAGCAGGCTAGCTGTAAACCCCAAAATCGGACAGGAAAAAAACGTAGATATTGCAGCCTAGCTATAAACCACAACAAAACGTGGCAGCCACCCAGTAGGGGTCCCAAAAAAAAGTATATCACCCAGCGGAAAATCGAACCCCTGTCACTCGTGTAAAATGGTGAAATGATTACAACTAACTACGCTACTAAATACTCAAGCAGTTGGTAGAAATGGAAGTATATAATAATAATGCGAAGTTCAGTGTTACACAGTCATATGTGGCCAACTGACTAAAAACAAATCCGGGCCAGCAACGAAACAAATAATGATTTGACCGTTGCTACGTCGTTCGTGGTTTGTGCAATTTTATGACCCAAAAAATGACGCTTTGAGTCAGAGGCAACGTTGTGTGAAAATTTGAAAGCAATCGGTTCAGTAATTTCCGAGTTTTTAAATAACAACATCGGAAAATTAACATTTTTATTAATATAGAAGATTGTTATTATTCTCCGCCATCCACCTTAAAAAACGGTTGGTAGGAATAAACTCACAGGGAACAAGTACAGCAGGGATCTACCAGTCATCAGTAGAAGTTATCCTCGTCGACAAGTGTTTCGGCCCACGATTTCTCCTAGACACTTTCGAAGGTGGGCCCACCCGAGTTCATGAAGCTCAGGGCTGATACCCTGCTGCACGAAATTACCGGATGGTGTTTTCTTTCGGATAGGGACAAGACGACTTGGTGATTTGCAGAAGGTACTGTGAGATAAGAAGTCGTCGCGGCGGCCTAATTAGAACAGTCAGCGTACCTGGACAACCGAGCGACAAGCTTACGATTGGTATACCGGACACATGTTGGACTTTTGTTAGCAGGTGGCAGAGGAACACTGGCAGACAATTCGGACACGATGGACTTTCAAGGGTGAGAAACCCTTTTCCGCTAGACACCCGGACCAGCTCACCGAGGCCCGTCCCCTACGTTGTTCCGTTGCATCCAAAGCCAACTCGAGGTCCTTTCGGCTGCCTCGCCCAGTTTTTTAAGTGTTCGTTTCCGTTCATAACCGCGCAATCCTAGTTCTTTAACCACATTTTACAGTGAAGTGGAGACGGCAAAGACACGTACTGTGTACGATTCGTTTCTCCTCGTTGGTAAATTATAGTAGTAATAGTTCGACCCAGAAAAGGGTCACGACCCACAGGTTGAGAACTGCTGCCTTAGATCATCGTCTTTCATGACATGCTCGTTTAGAGAAGAGGGCCCCAAGTGGGGCTGTTGAACCCACACGGAGACTTTAGCTGCCAAATCCAAACACTCACGAGCAAGTCTACAAAGAACTGGCGAAATTTGGCACACAGCAGGGCCTGCAACGAGGGACTGAGTTCAGTAGAGGAGAGCAGACTTGTTTACATTAGGATGCATCCAGACGCCATTATCTCCTGCTGATCTTCGTAGTTTGTTTATTGCTTTCCCCATTGTTCGCATATGTTTATGGGACATCGCTTGTAACAGAGATCCGCCTTACCCCACGATCCTGTTTGTTGTGTATGTAAGATAAAGTGCCTCTCATAGTCTTTGATACTATGCACCCACCTAGAGGTGCGGAAACCTGAAGAGAGGGGGTGGGGGATGGGGGGCCCTTGGGCTCTGGAGGTTGAGACACCCTCTTCTTTCTTAGACCATCTCCCCCCCGCCCCCTTTTTTTAACCTGCATATCCCGTCGCCCCCACTGCCACATAGACGGTACGTCTATTTCTGAAAATACCCTGGTGTCTTTCATGAGCAGCTAATTCAACTCATGGACCTTTTCCAGAATGTCTATTAAAAAAAAATTAAACTTTAAAAACGGCCAATTCCTTTCTCAAGTTCGTTCAACATCTCATGAACACACTTGCAAGCCCTTTTCTCGAAAACTGCCTGTTAGATCGCAGAGATTTTTTGCATTTTTTGCGATATAACAGGCAGTTTTCGAGAAAAGGGCTTGTGTGTGTGTTTATCTATTGTTTAACGAACTATAGTGGTTGAATCATTGCTTGTTATTCAAGCTTTCATCTTCATATTTACAAACAATTGTAAAGCATTACAACTGAGAGTTTCTTATTTTACTGCATGATTTAATTATAAGTATTTCTTCGCATTTGTTTGTGGATTTTTTTTTTTTTTTTTCAATTAAAAAAATGTGAAGAATTCTGGAGACAAAGTTCGAGGGGGACAAAACAAGAGGTAGACAATGTTACAAGTGGGAGGACAACATAAAAAGATGGACCAACAGCAGTCGGAGAAAGTGTACAGCCAAAACAAGAGCTAGGGCGTTTTGGAGACCTGGTGTAGCCAACCTTGCGGAGACGGTATATGATTAACCTAGGAATTCTTACTTGCAC